>UESW01004405.1:591589-667519 GCA_900491605.1 Calamus simplicifolius
AGGTTGTGCCTTCCTTCCTCCGTTAAGGGGTGGAAGGACAAGTTCTTCTTCGCGGACGTCAGCGGGGTTCGTGGAAGCTGGGGGTACCCAATATTGATGCCAACAGGGACGCCTCCATCCTTCCACGAGACCGGATGGCATTTGGGCAGCTCCTGACTGCCGATATTCCTAAGTGTAATAAGCTGATAGCTGAGGAGAGCCTTCAACGTGCCGGCTTAATTCCCTCGAGGGGTGAGCATTAGTCCACTCGCCTCTCTTCTCTGTTCTTCTCCCTTCTCTTCTCTTCTCTTTTCTTTTTTTTTTTTTTTTTTAACTATCCCTTGCTTGCGTAGGGATGGCGCCGACATTGCACAAGCTTAAGCGGGTGGCCGCCAAGAAGAGGAAGGCCGCGGGGACCGCATCCCCTGCCGAAGGGAGGGCTGCCACTAAGGTTCCCAGGAGGGTCGACGCCGGGAGGGTTAGTGGCAGAGAGACCGACGCTGGGATGGCCGACACCGGAGGAACTATAGTCGTGAAGCCTCTACGCGCCAAAGTCTCGAAGAAGGGCGGCCCCAAAAGGGCCATCGCAAAAGGGGTCGACGCCCCGGAAGCCAAAGCAGTGGGGCCCGTGCGCATAGGCGAGGCAACCCGACCCCAAGCCGAAGAACCCGTCGTGGAAGACGCGGCTAAGGCCAGGGCCGGCAAGGAGGTGGAGCAAAGCCCGCCGGAAGAAGAATCTCCAGCCCCGGCTCCTCCAATTATTTTACTTGATCTATCTCCTGAGGGGAAGACACCATCTCCCGCGCCTAAGGAGGCGGGTAAAGCTCCGGCGGCAACAGCGGCGACTCCAGCCGCTGCCTTGCCCCCCATGGGGGCGACATCTGAAGCACCTCCGCCCGCTCAAGAGCCGGAGCCGGCAGGTTCTGAGGCAGGATCAGCCTCCGCGGGTCCGACGCCCAGGGAAGGGAGGACTATTGATCCTTCCTTCCAGTCCCTGCTGGCGAACCATAGCCGCTGGGCTATGCGGGTCATAGAGGAAGCTTCAGTGGAGGAGATGCAAGAATATCTCCGAGGTCGAAGGTGTGCTACCTTCTTTCGTGAAGCTTCGGTGGCGCACCTCTGGGTGAGTTTTTGTGCCACTATTGTCCTTTCCTTTTCCCTTTTTTTGGATTATTATTGTTATTATTATTATTATTTTTAGGCCTTGAACTCCCTTATCGCTCTCAAAGATCTCTGGACTTTGAGTGACACCGCCCTTGAGCAAGCACGGGAGGAGATGGTCTCCCTTCAAGTGAAAGCTGAAAAGGCGGCGATGGCCCTAGAGGACACCCGGGCCACCCTGACGGGCGAGGTGGAGGCTATTCGGCTTAGGGCCGAAAAAGCTGAATACGCGCTGGAAGTTGCCCAGCGCCGTGCTGCCAACGAGCTGGACAATGCTCAGGTGGCGGAAGAGAAGCAAAAAGCGGCCGAGGAGAAGCTAACGGCAGCCGAGGAGAAACTGATGGCATCAGAGCAGGAGGTATGCGTTCTAAAGACTCAGATGAGCTCTGCCTTGGCCGAGACCAATGCGGCTAAGGAAGCCACCCGCCAACACATAATTAAAATCGCGGATTTGGAGGCGGCAGTGGCGGAGGCTCAGAGAAGAGCCACCGAAGCGGAAGAGAAGGGGCTAATGCCATAGAGGATTATAAAAAATCCGAAGCCTTCGATGACGAGGTAGCTGATTCGGCGGCGTTAGCTTATGACGCCGGCTTCCAAGATTGCAAAAAGAAAATACAGGAGCTTTACGACTTGGAAGATATCGAGGAGCTGCAGCCTGACGACGTCCCTGAAGATGGCACCCCGCCTTCGGATGCCCATTAGCTGCTTTTCGTTTTTCTTCTTGTTGGCAATTTTGTAAACTTCATCATCAATGAATGTTTTTAATTTCTTGAGCTTCATTTGTTCAAACCGTTGTGAACTGCCAGTTGATAGGAATATGCATAGTAGGTTACGTTAGATAGGACCGTGAGCCATGATGCTGTCCTAAGCATCGACAAGGCCGATATTCGGTGGTCCTTGTGCCAACACAGTCGATCTCTACGGCTGACGCTAGGCGCCGGTCTTTTGCGCCAACACAGTTGGGTCTTTAATTGCGGAGCGGATCCGGTCTTTTTGCCGACGCCCCGGTCTTGGATGCCAACGCGGAGTTGGTCTTTGAGTGCCGGAACGGATCCGGTCGATGCCGACGCTGGGCGCCGGTCTTGGATGCCAACGCGGAGTTGGTCTTTGAGTGCCGGAGCGGATCCGGTCTTTTAATGCCGACGCTGGGCGCCGGTCTTGGATGCCAACGCGGAGTTGGTCTTTGAGTGCCGGAGCGGATCCGGTCTTTTGATGCCGACGTTGGGCGCCGGTCTTGGATGCCAACGCGGAGGGTCTTTGAGCGCCGATGCTGGGCGCCGGTCTTGGATGCCAACGCGGAGTGGTCTTTGAGTGCCGGAGCGGATCCGGTCTTTTGATGCCGACGCTGGGCGCCGGTCTTGGATGCCAACGCGGAGTGGTCTTTGGCGCCGACGCTGGGCGCCGGTCTTGGATGCCAACGCGGAGTTGGTCTTTGATTGCCGGAGCGGATCCGGTCTTTTGATGCCGACGCGAGCGCCAATCTTGGATGCCAACGCGGAGTGGTCTTTGAGTGCCGGAGCGGATCCGGTCTTTTGATGCCGACGCTGGGCGCCGGTCTTGGATGCCAACGCGGAGTTGGTCTTTGAGTGCCGGAGCGGATCCGGTCTTTTGGTGCCGACGCTGGGCGCCGGTCTTGGATGCCAACGCGGAGTTGGTCTTTGAGTGCCGGAGCGGATCGGTCTTTTGATGCCGACGCGGGCGCCGATCTTGGATGCCAACGCGGAGTGGTCTTTGAGTGCCGGAGCGGATCCGGTCTTTTGATGCCGACGCTGGGCGCCGGTCTTGGATGCCAACGCGGAGTTGGTCTTTGAGTGCCGGAGTAGATCCGGTCTTTGATGCCGACGCTGGGCGCCGGTCTTGGATGCCAACGCGGAGTTGGTCTTTGAGTGCCGGAGCGGATCCGGTCTTTTGATGCCGACGCTGGGCGCCGGTCTTGGATGCCAACGCGGAGTTGGTCTTTGAGTGCCGGAGCGGATCCGGTCTTTTGATGCCGACGCGGGCGCCGATCTTGGATGCCAACGCGGAGTTGGTCTTTGAGTGCCGGAGCGGATCCGGTCTTTTGATGCCGACGCTGGGCGCCGGTCTTGGATGCCAACGCGGAGTTGGTCTTTGAGTGCCGGAGCGGATCCGGTCTTTTGATGCCGACGCTGGGCGCCGGTCTTGGATGCCAACGCGGAGTTGGTCTTTGAGTGCCGGAGCGGATCCGGTCTTTTGTGCCGACGCTGGGCGCCGGTCTTGGATGCCAACGCGGAGTTGGTCTTTGAGTGCCGGAGCGGATCCGGTCTTTTGATGCCGACGCTGGGCGCCGGTCTTGGATGCCAAGCGGAGTTGGTCTTTGGCTAAACATACTCATTAGAAAATAAGAACATGTCTATTATTCATGCATCAGACAGATTCAAGTTAATAACGATAGAATTCTATTGATAGTACCGTCGCAAATTGTCAGCATTCCAAGTTCGAGGGAGCAGCTTCCCGTCCAGCTCTTCAATTTTATATGCTCCATGGTGGAGTACCTCTTTGACACGGTATGGTCCTTCCCATTTTGGTGCCAGCTTGCCCCCTTCCGTTGGCTTCGATACTTCAGCTCTTCGTAGGACCAGGTCTCCCGGCCGGAATGTCTTGGGCCGCACCCGAGAGTTGTAGTGTTTGGCCACGCGCTGACGGAATGCTGCCATCCGAAGATGCGCTTGATCCCGCAATTCTTCCACCAAATCCAGATCAGCCCTCAGCTTGTTGGAGTTGCTTTCTTCGTGGTATAACTCCGTCCGGGGACTAGGAGCCCCTATCTCTACGGGGATGACCGCCTCGGTCCCAAAGACCAGGCTGAAGGGAGTTTCCCCTGTGGGTGCTCGCGGCGTAGTATGGTAGGCCCACAACACACTGGAAAGTTCTTCCACCCAGCGCCCTTTACAGCTATCTAGCCGAGCCCGGAGCCCTGTAGGATGATGCGATTGGTCACCTCAGCTGCACCGTTGGTTTGGGGATGCCCTACGGAGGTAAATCGGTGACGTATTCCTAGGCCCTCGCAGAATTCTCGGAAGGCCGTGTTATCAAACTGTCGGCCGTTGTCTGTAACCAGGGTGTGTGGTAACCCAAACCGGCACACCACAGATTTCCAGAAGAAAGACCTCACTTTGGCTTCCGTGATCTTAGCAAGAGCTTCCGCCTCGATCCATTTAGTGAAGTGATCGACGGCTACAACTAGGAACTTACGTTGTCCGGAGGCAGGGGGGAAAGGTCCTAGGATGTCCATGCCCCATTGTGCGAAGGGCCACGGTGCAGCCAGAGGGGTTAGCTGGGACGCAGGTAGATGTTGAACGTTGGCGTGACGCTGGCAGCTGTCACACTTTTTAACAAGTTCAGATGCGTCTTCTTTCATCGTCAACCAGTAATACCCTTGACGTAGAGCTTTATATGCAAGAGCCCTGCCCCCCAGATGGCTTCCGCATATCCCCTCGTGTATCTCTCGCAAAATATAATTGGCGTCGGTAGGACCGACGCACCTGAGGATGGGGTACGAGAATGACCTTCGGTAGAGCCTTCCTTCCATAAGGAAGAACTTCGGGGCCCGTCTCTTAAGCTTCCTGGCTTCGGCAGGGTCTTCGGGGAGGATACCTTCAGTAAAGTATTGAACATAGGCGTCCATCCAGGAAGGCTCCTGTCCCACTGGTAAAGTTTCCATTGGTGCATCAATGCTTGGGGCTTCTAGGTGCTCCACGTAAGCTTTTCCCAACATCCCATCAGCTGAGGCAGCGAGGTGGGATAGGGCGTCAGCTCTAGCATTCTCTTGTCGAGGAATGTAGCTGACGCTGAAATGAGTAAATGGAGAGGTCATTGAGAACACCGCATCCAAGTAACGGGCCATGATAGGATCCTTTGCCTCGTACTCCTTGGTGATCTGGCCAGCAACCAATTGGGAGTCGGTAAAAGCTCTAAGGCGTTTCACCCCCAGTTCCGAGCCAGTCTTACTCCGGATAACAAAGCCTCATATTCCGCCTGGTTATTAGTGGCTGGGAAGAGGAAGCGAAGTGCACACTCAGTAACCACCCCATCCGGGTTAGCCAAGATGAGGCCTGCTCCACTCCCTTGAGAGTTCGACGCCCCATCTACGTGAAGGACCCACTCATCGTCACCGGCTTCCAAGGGTTGAGTGTCCGTCGGAAGTTCTTTGGATAACTCGGTTCCCCAAGTACATTCGACCAAGAAATCTGCCAAGACTTGAGACTTCATGGCCGAACGAGGACGGAAAGATAAATCAAACTCCCCCAGCTTGAGGGCCCACCTGGCCAGCGGCCAGAAGTATCCGGACGAGCTAGAATTGTCTTTAGAGGCTGGTCAGTGATTACTGCGATCGGGTGGGCTTGGAAGTATGGCCGCAGACGCTGGGCCGACACGATTAACGCAAAGATGATCTTTTCCATGTTTGAGTATCGAGTCTCAGCATCATGAAGCACCTTACTTGTATAGTATACTGGCCTTTGTGTGCCATCAGTGTCCACCCGGGCTAGCACGGAGCTAACAGCCTCAGGAGAGGCCGCGAGGTATAGAAGGAGCTCCTCTCCGCCCGTCGGCTTGGCTAGCAGTGGCGGGGTGGATAGGAACGTCTTTAACCCTTCGAACGCCTCCTGGCATTCTTTGGTCCACTCGAACTTATTGATTCTGCGAAGCGCCTTGAAGAAAGGCAAACACCTTTCCGCGGACTTGGATAGGAAGCGGCTTAAGGCGGCTATTCTTCCTGTCAGGCGTTGTACTTCCTTCTTGTTGACGGGAGGGCCTCATGCCCAAGATGGCTTGGACTTTGTCCGGGTTAGCTTCAATTCCTCTCCGGGTCACCATGAAACCCAAGAACTTCCCAGCTGTTACTCCGAATGCACACTTGCGAGGGTTCAGCTTCATCTGATATCGACGAAGATTGTCAAAGGTTTCTGCCAGATCCGTGATGTGGTCAAGGGCACGAACGCTTTTCGTCAGCATGTCGTCCACATACACTTCCATATTACGCCCTATCTGTCCTTCAAAGACTTTGTTCATCAGCCTCTGGTAAGTAGCCCCCGCGTTTTTTAACCCGAAAGGCATCACCTTGTAGCAATATAGACCCTTTTCGGTTATGAAGGAAGTAGCTTCTTCATCCTCCGGATTCATCCGGATCTGGTTGTATCCGGAGAAAGCATCCATGAAGCTGAGGACCTCATGGCCGGATGTAGCATCCACCAATTGATCGATTCGAGGTAGTGGAAAGCTATCTTTGGGGCACGCCTTGTTGAGGTCGGTGAAATCTACACACATTCTCCAGCTCCCGTTGGCCTTGCGGACTAACACCACATTAGCTAGCCATTCGGGGTAGTGGACTTCCCGAATGTGGCCCGCAGCCATAAGCTTGCGGATCTCCTCGTCGATAGCTTTCTGTCTGTCTGGAGCGAAGTTTCTCTTCTTCTGTCGGATTGGCCGACACTCTGGCTTGAGGTTGAGCCGATGGGTAATTACTTCTTCAGGGACGCCTGGCATGTCGGAGGAAGACCATGCGAAGACATCAGTGTTGGCCCGCAGGAATGCGAGGAGTTGACGACGTATCTCTTCCGGGAGTGATGCCCCCAGCTGAACAGTCCTTGCCGGGTTATCGTCCAAGGGGAGGGTTAGAAGATGCTCTGCCGGCTCTCCCCTTCTCCCCAACTCCCTAGGATCGAGCGACTCAGAGGCCGTTGCTGACTCTGCGCTCAGCGGGCTGGGCGTCAGATGATAACAGGGCGGCAGCGGGCTTTGCTCCCCCTTCATTTCTCCGATCCCTTCATTGGTAGGGAACCTTACTAACAGTCTCTTGGTGGAGATCACGGCATCCAGCAAGTTCAGCCCCGTTCTTCCCAAGATGGCGTTATACGCCAGCGGGACCCGGACCACCAGGAAGTTTACAACCACTGTACTCTGACACGGAGGAGTTCCAGCCGTGACCGGGAGAGCAATTTCGCCTTCGACGTTCACTGAGTCTCCCGTGAAGCCCATTAGTGGTGTGGCAACGGGTCGAAGCAAGGACCTTGATAAGTTCATCCGAACAAAAGCCTCGTAACTCAAGACATCCACAGAGCTTCCACTATCAATTAAAATTCTTTTTACAGGGTGCTTAGCTATAGTCATAGAAACTACGACGCTGTCGTCGTGTTTGTTAACTACCCCGTCTAGATCCTTTCCGAAAAAAGGTATTACAGAGTCTATTCCCTCGCGCGGCCTTTTCGAACCACCATCCGCTCCCCAAGAGATCATAGCTATGGTTTTTTCAGTCGGGGCATTATCCACGCCCGCCGGATGACTTGGGGGCGCCATGGGGCCCACCGCGGGGAGATTCCCCCTTCGAACAAACTTGCCCAGGTGGCCCTGCTGAACCAGCTCCTCGATGGCCTTTTTCAAATTGCGGCAGTCTTCGGTGTCGTGGCCGTAGTCCCGATGGTATCGGCAGTAAAACTCCTTGTTGCGGGGGGCTCCGGACTTCAAGGGAGCCGGTCGCTTGAAATATGGTTCCTCCTCGATCTCCAGTAGGATGTGGGAGATGGGGGCCATGAGGGGAGTGAACTGCTCTTTAGGAACCAGCGCTTGTGGCCGGCGATCCGGGCGTCGTGGAGGCTCGGGCTTCCTAGGTTGCGCACCCGCGCGGTCAGAAGGTGGCGGTTTGTTACCGGGGTTCTTGTCAATGTCTCTCGGGAAGAATCTGCCTCGTCAGCGCGGATGTATTTCTGTGCCCGGCTCAGAAGCTCGGCGTAGGAACGCGAGGCTTCTTATCCAGAGAGTAAGCGAATCTGGACGGGCGAAGTCCTCTCTTCAGGGCCAAGGTGGCGACAGAGTCTTCCAGGTTGTACACCTCCAGCGCTGCCTCCTTAAATCGAGCGACGAAATCCTTTAAGGTCTCGCCACTTTTCTGCTGGACAGCAAAGAGGCTATCGGCAACTCGTGGGATCTTTCGACAGGCATCAAAATGAGCCAGGAAAGACGCTCGAGTTGCCGAAAGGAGTTGATGCTGCGTGGAGTAAACGGGAGTACCACGCGCGTGCCGCCTTACGGAGCGTAGCCGGGAAGGCGACGCATAATAAGGAATCCGTCGCTCCCTGGACCTGCATGAGGACTTTGTAGCTTTCCAGATGGTCCAGGGGGTCCGTCGTTCCATCATATGGATCCAATTGAGGGAGACGAAACCGGGGGGGACCGGTTCTTTCATGATATGGCGAGAAAGCGGAGGGCGACGTTCGTACTCCACTGCATAGGGATCGGCGATCTGACGGCTGAGTTCGTCCAACCGCCGATGGTACTCGTCAAGCCTTTGCTCGGCTCCCGAGTGGTTCTCCGGGCGTGTTACCTCGAGATGAGTCGGAAGAAGAAGATCGCCGGCGTAAAGAATGTGCCCGCTTAGACTCTTTTTCTTCCGGTCGGTGGTGGGGGCGACTGGAGCGACGGGAAGGAGACCGTCGTCGCTTCGAGGTCCCTTGGGATGAGTCGGAAGAAGAGGATCGACGGCGCAAGGAAGGCGCCCGCCTGGACTCCTTTTCTTCCGGTCGGTGGTGGGGACGACTGGAGCGACGGAAAGGAGACCGTCGTCGCTTCGAGGTCCGTTGACGATGAGGTTCGGGGGGTGAGCGGTGAGAGACCTCAGGCGGGGTCCCTCCTTGGTGAGACTGTACTGTTCCTCGCACCCCTTCGCCCGTTACAGGGGGTTGAGTTACAACAGCCACATAGCGCTCTTGCAGCCCTCGGACCATCGTCGTCAGATCCTGGACCTGATGGGCTAGATCATCAAGCCGGTCAGGTTGGCTCGTTGGCGCACGGGGTGGAGCATGAGGGTTGGCCTCCGAATGCTCCACTCGCGGGATGGGCCCGGCTGCCTGGCTAGAGGAAGCCTCTTGTGCTCGCGTGGTCACCATCGCTTCCTTTGCAAAATTGGAGAGATTTCAGGGGAGAGTCTCGACTTAGTTTGCCTTCTGCCTGCTCCCCTACCTGGCACGCCAATCTGTTGCTGCCGAATCACGTATGATGAACGTCGGGCGGACTGGGATCACCGTGTGTGCAGAGAGATCACCGTCTTCCTCCTGGAGCCTGCAAAAAGTCCCGGGCCGGTAGTTCCGGCGGGGACCCTCCGACGCCCAAGTTAATGAGTCGCCGAACAGGGATATGAATGATTATTCTAGTGGAAGTTTTCTTCTGAAAGAGAGAGTCCCCTCGCATGGAGCTCGAGTCCTCCCTTTATACCTGTTGTGGATCCCATGTATCTTGGCCTGTTGGAACCGTCGAATCTGCTTCATCGAACGGTAAGTGGTTGGACTATTGCGAGATAGGGGCCGCTTATAGCGGTAACTGCTGATTAGGCTGAGACCTGCCCGCGATTTGGGTCAACAGACCATTCGGCAATAGACCTTAAATCGCGGGGTCCATTGCCTGAACATCCTTGTATGACGGCCGACGCTGGCGGCCAGCTCTGAAGGCCAACGCTAGCCGCTGGCTCTTAAGGCCGACGCTGAGGGCCGGTGCTAGGAGCCGACGCTGGGGGCCGACGCTGAGGGCCGGTGCTAGGAGCCGACGCTGGGGGCCGACGCTGAGGGCCGACGCTGGGGGCCGATGCTGGGAGCCGGCGCTAGGAGCCGACGCTGGGGGTCGACGCTGAGGGCCGATGCTGGGGTCGGTGCTGAGGGCCGACGCTGGTGGCCTTGGGTTTCGTTGTCACATCATTACTTTCGAAAGTTGTGCGGAAGATATTACTACCCGGAGAAACCGCCAGCCGTATCAATATCTTATTTAAATTATCAGCAACCTGGATGGATTAGGTTACCACTGCTGTTTAAAAAGATTTTTTTAAATTAAACGTTCCGTTGGTTTATTTCGGTTTCAGTTTTGAAGTGGGTTTAAATAATAGAGTTGTTTTCCTACGTTTTCGGTAGTTTTAATAATGGCGAACTAGCGATGATGAAACAATAGCCGTCCACGTGGAAGATCTCAACCCCTCCCTCGATTATATTAAAGGAAAGAGTTATCCTTTTATTTATCAAAAGAATTTTTTGTTTTTCGAAGCAGAGAGAGATGGCACCGGGCGCCATCAAGGACTTCTACCGGCAAAGGAAGAAGGGCGGCGCCGCCTCGTCCTCCACCAGGAAGAAATCCGGCAAGTCCCGGGGCCGCGGTGCCGCCGCGAAAGCCAAAGCGGCCCAGACCCCTTCTGTCGTTCCCCACGGCGATGGTCGGTCACATCTTTTCTCCATCCAAAACCCTAAACCTAACACGAGTCGTTTTTATATATATATATATATATATATATATATATATCCTTCGGTGGTAATTCCAAACGACTGTTTTTTTTTTTTTTTTTTTTTGTTGGTTTCCTCGTTAGATGATTATGGACAAGAGGAGGAGAAACTTCGGCAGTTCGACATGGACATGAGATACGGGCCGTGCATCGGCCTCCCCCGCCTCCAGCGCTGGGAGCGCGCCTCCGCAATGGGCCTCCACCCGCCGCCGGACGTCGGCGAGCTCCTCCGCCGCCGCTCGTCGGAGGCGGAGCTCCACCGTCGCCCGTGGAATCCAAAGACTAAACCTAACCCCGCGCTGGAGTGCCTCTGGGATTGCCGAGGTTAGGAGAAGAAAATCACCAATCTTTATTCTTGGATCAAGAAAAGGTAATCCTTATAAGTTTGTTTACAGGAAACAGAAAACGAAAAAGAAAAAATCTTAGCAGCGAAGCAGATAGTTACCAGCTTTTCTTTTTTTCTTTATGATTTGACTACCATAGCTTTGACTATTGGTTTTTTTTTTTTTTTGGTACAACGCTTTGACTATTGGTTGATTGCAAGTGTCAAAATTGATGGCTTTTTTCGATGCTGCCCTGTTTTTGTATGTGAATTGAGGTTGTGAGGGCTAATCTAATTAATGATACCAATTAAGTTATCCTAATTATCAAGAGGAATGGAATTTGAAATTAGCTAATAAGATCCAGCGTTGTCAGACGCAAAGCACCAAGATTGGGTTCTTCTGATATACCCAAAGCGAAAAGGCCATGCGCTTCCGATCCTATCATCCTCAATGAAAGTTTAAGAATGCACTTTCTTAATAACTAATATTTAAAATAAAATAATGATAATTTTATTAAAAATAAAAGCATTTCATCAAATTATTAATTAAATATATAATTTTTATTATATATTATGATAATTATTTTATTATTTATTTTAAAAAATATGCATCTATTTCACTCAAGTATATATTGCATTTATGTTCAATTTTTTTTTTTTTTTTGCACTCTAGTGCTCTAAATAATAATAATTTTTTTGCACTTTTAAAATTGATAATAAGATTAAAAAATTTAAGTATAATAGATACATTGGTAGCATAATTTGATTTAATAGATTTATTTTTAAATAGCTATATGACGTCGCAACCCTCCTTCTTATTTAGGTTTAGGACTGGTATTTATAAAGTTTTAAGGAATATGTTGTTAAGATAACTAAAAAAAAATTGGATTATATTATTAAAATAATATAATGTATATATAGGATTAGATCAACAAAGTAAGACATAATTTTGGAAAGATATATATAAAAATGCAAAAATACCATAAGATTAAAAGATATATACGGAAGAAGATTTAATAAACATATAGGAAAACAAAGGAATGTATATGAAATGGTGCATGGAGGATATAGATTTGGAGATAAAAATAAAGCAAGTGTAAGCTTATTGAATTTTGCAAGAGTATATGATCTAACAATAACAAATACTTATTTCAAAAAGTGAAAAGAATATTTAATAATATTTAAAAGTAAATTTAATAAAAGTCATAGATTTTTTCTTAGGAAGATAAATAAAATAATATACAAAAACTATAAAGTTATTTTAAGAGAAAGTTTAACTTCACATCATAGGATAATGATAGTAGACATATGATAAAAATAAAATATAAAGTAAAATATAAAATTATTAATCAAAAATTAAATGGTTAAATTTGAAAATAGAAAAAATTAAAATTATTTAAAAAAAGTTAATAAGAATAATGACTATGAATATAGATAGTGATTCTAACTTAATATGGAAAAAAGTAACTAATTAAAGTTCTAAAAAATTAAAAGGAGTAGGACTTATAGGAAAGAAAACTTGGTGATGGAATAAGAAAGTTCAAGCTGCCATCAAGATTAAAAGGACAAACAACGAAATTTGACAAGAGGCTAGGGATGAAGAAAGTCTTAAAAAGTATAGGAATGTAAAGAACAAAGCTAAAAAAGCGGTAAGTAATGCAAACTTAAAGCCTATGATGATTTATATAGACTAGATATGAAAGGAGATGAAAAGACTATATATAAACTAGCAAAACTAAGAGAAAAGAAATAAAAGATTTAGATTATATTAAATATATTAAGGATGGAGATGAAAGAGTCTTAGTAAAAAAAGAAATGATAAAAGAATGATGAAAAAGTTATTTTAAAAAATTATTAAATAAAAATGATTTAGTAATGTAGTTGCAAAAAAGGCTTAGATGAGTTGAGTTGAGAAAAATAATTTAGTAAATTTAAGGATATAAGAATGTGATAACCTATAAGTAATAAATAAATATAATTTTTTTATAAATTTAACATGCTTGAGGTTAAAAAAAGCTTTGAGTAAAATAAAAAATATAAAGGTATTAGGGCCAGATGCGATCTCTATTGAGGTTTGGGAAGGCTTAGAAGAAATTAGAGTCATGTGGTTAACCAATTTATTTAACAGGATTATAGCAACTAAAAGAATGTCTGATGATTGAAGAAAAAGCATATTAATATCCATATACAAAATAAAGAAGATATTTAAAATCGTACAAATTATAGAGGGATTAAATTGATGAATCATACAATAAAATTATGGAAGAGAGTAATAGAAAATCGAATAAGAGCTAAAACTTTGGTATCAAATAATCAGTTTGGATTTATGCCTAGAAGATTGATCATGGAAGCTATTTATTTATTAAGAAGATTGATAGAGAGGTATAGAAAAAAAAAAAAGCTCTTTATATGGTCTTTATTGATTTGAAAATAGCATATATAGAGTACCTAGAGAAATAATATGATAGGTTTTAGATAAAAAAGAATTACCAAAAGGTATATAGAATTGATAAAAGATATGTATAATGCAATAACAACTATTGTTAAAACAACAATAGGAGAAACTAGTGAATTTTTAATTACTATAAGTTTACATCAATGATCTACCTTAAGTCCATATCTTTTTGTATTAGTTATGAATGAATTAATCAAATATATTCAAAATGATATCTCATAGTGTATGTTATTTGCAGATGATATAGTGATGATTGATGAAACTAAATCTGAAGTAAATGCTAAGCTAGAGATTTGGAGAGAGGCTTTAGAATTTAAAGGTTTTAATATTAGTAGAACTAAAACTGAATACATAACATGCAATTTTAGTAAGAGTAGAAGTACAAATTAGGTGAAGATCTAAATCATAGAGTTAAAGCATGATGTATTAAGTGGAGGAATGCTTCGGGAGTATTAAATGATCGGCGCATCCCATTAAATTGAAAGAAAAATTTTATAAAATCACTATTAGGCTAGTTATGCTATATGAAATAGAGTGTTGGGTAATACTAAAAAACTTGTGAATAAATTAAATGTAATAGAAATACATATATTAAGATGAATATGTGATAAAACTTTAAAATTAGAAATAAACATATAAGAGAAATGATAGGAGTAGCCCCAATTAAAAATAAAATAAGAGAAAATCGATTACGGTTGTTTGGATATATACAATGAAGACCTTTAGATGCTCGTGATCTTTTAACAATCCATGATAAGAATAGAGATAGAGGTATAGTTAAACTAAAATGAATAGAAATAATTAAAAAAGATATAACTATTTATAATTTAAATATTGATTTAGTCCTAAATAGAGCAGAGTGAAGGAAGCACCCCATGTAGGTGGAAAAAGGTTTAGATGAGTTGAGTTGAGATACACTTGTTAGTATATAGTTATGCCAGTAATATTTGCTTAAATGATAGGGATTTAATTTATAGTATATTATAGGTTTATCAAGTATGCATATAAAATAATCAAGGCTCATTTTATTATATCAACTTTGTAGTTCAATTAGTCATGCATTATTGTACTGTATTGAATCAATATCATATTAGAAGTAAACAAGCAATTAAAGGATCAATGGACCAAGATATAGTCAAAAAAAAAAAAAGTAGAGTAATTGAAAGAGTCAAAGGAAAAAGAGGGAAAAAGAGAGAAAGAAAGAATAAGTAATATTAGAAAGAGGAGAGAGAAGGTTCCTAGCTAGGAAAGTAGTTGAAGAAGCAAAACAATCAAAGAAAAAAAAAAAAACTGAAAGAAAAGAGAGGGACAAAATGCAAAATCAAGAACAAAAAAGAGAGAAAGGATGGTGCATATCTGTTCATCGGTTATCACCGTTGATTGATGCTAAAAACTAAGTCATTTGAATGATAAAATTCTAACCATGAAAGAAATTAAGCGAAAAAGAAGCATTAGATATTCTTTCCTACAATTGGATGGTATTTTTAATGGTGAACCATTTTTTTAATTAAGTTGAATCAAAATCTGATAACATAACCCGATAACCTATGCAGATTTAAATAGAAGAATCATTCTAAATTCTGGCTGGTTTGGATCAACATTCCTTGATGGTAATATAGATCCCAATTAGCATTAGATAATTTGATTTTAATTATTTTCTCACGTAATAAAAGAGGAAATTAAATGATTATTTTCTTTTTTTAATTATTCAATTTGCTAGGATACTGAATTTGCTACTGCGCGTCCACATTCTCAAACTGTACCATTGGACCTTCTACATCCATTTGCGGTCAGATACTTGGGCACCAATTATTTCCTCTGGACCTGGTGTTAATTGAAGCCTTTTCAAATCCTTATTTCTATACAAAAAGTTCATAATTTTAAGAGCTGTAAGATAAACCAAAATTCTGGAATAGAGCATTACTATCACCCCTTTTTTTTTTGGAAAAAAAAAGGGCATAGAATAGACCTTCCATCAGCTTTCATCATACTTGAATTATTTTGTACCCTAACGTATCTCCAGTATGAACAAATTCTAATTTTGTAAAGCTTCTGACTGGAGTGCAACCTAAAGTTACAAAGTAACAGACTAGCAGTCTGTTAAAGATTAGATATCTCTCTCTCGGTGTATTCATCCGTGGACGTTAGAAATTTCGATGTTCTACTTTTTACATGTCTAGTTTGTCCATTGACCTTCAATCATGTTCGCAGATTTTTAGATTCTTGAAAATGGATTCTTGTCCCTATTATCCAATTGGTCGTCGGCCTTCCTATTTTCAAAATATATATATTTTTATTTAAATTACTAATTTTAGTTTTTTAAAATAATATTTTTTAATTTTTTGTTTAAAAATATTCTTATTCCTTAGATAAAAAAAACTTTGCTTCTCTCAAAGCTCTATGAAAATGATAAGATGAAGTTATTTCTATTATAAAATTTTGTAATAGGTATGATTTAAAAAGCTCATTTGTCACAATATACATTTAGATTAAATATGAGTACATTATATTTTAGTATAGATCTTATCTACAGTAATTGAAAAATAAAGATAAGGCAAGAAATAAATATCATAAATATATTTATTTATTTATTTTAAAATTAAAATATGTTGTTGCTGAAATTCATCCTCCGATTCGAGCGCGATTGAGCTTCAGGATGGGCTCCCTCCTAGGCGGACCCTGGGGGTGGCCCTCCGTGGAAGACCCTCCGACGCTCAAGTCAGCGGGGATCGGCAATCAATAAATGTGAGGAGAAGGCTCTCGATGAAGAGTCTTTCCTTCGAGCAGAGCGTTAATGGCGAAAAGGGGTGAGCAGAGGTGGAACGAGAGTGGGCCAGTAAGCAAGTGCGCATACCTGAGAAGTCGGGAGACGGTTCTATTTATAGAGGATCACCTGATTCCTTGAGGGTGTCGTGGGTCCGAAAGCCGTTAGGATTCGAATCCAGTTTGTTACGAGGTCAGTAAGATTCGTATCTTGTTAGTTAGAGGATCAATGGTTGGGAGAGCTGGTTGATGTCTTGAGATTCGGAGACGGTGTAGGCTCCAGGGCTCTAGGCCACTCTCGGGTATGATTTTTGTTTAAAACTCTATCGCACTGGATTCCGCAGAGGTGTTTGAGTGCCCTGGTCTGGTTGGGGCACGGATAGCTCGGCTGGCGAGGCACAATGGATAGGAATGGCTCAGCTGAGGCCGAGAGATAGGAACAACTTAGCTGAGGCCGAGAGATGGGAATAGCTCGGCTGAGGCCGAGAGACCGAGATAGCTCGGCGGAGGCCGAGAGAGATGTTATAACTCGGATGAGGATGAGAGAGATGTCATAGCCCGGCTGAGGCCGAGAGATGTGATCCGCGCCTTGAGAATCCTTGGCTCGCTGAGGGGCTAAGGCGCCCCAATCTACCGAGGCTGATTCATCTCTAGCGGGTATTGCACAGCAAGAGGGAGTCAGGGTTGATACTAACCCCTTGCACGATTATTAATGCAATGACGATTTTACCTCTCAACACATGCCCCCCACTCCCTAGTTCGAAGCGTAGATTCGGGCGTAGGGAGTATAACTCCAGGTGGCACGATCTGAATGGGTTTGGATTTGACAGCCTGCGTAATGATGCCCTAATTAATGCTGCGCGGCCACCTTGCCTTTACAGGACGGATCTGTCACTTCCTAGGGGCAATGGTTGGGGAAGTGCCACGTAGCAAATCCTGGTTTTCACGATGCCTGCAACGGTGGTTCCGGGCGTTCCGATCAAGACGTCTTATCTTCTCTTTGAGGCGGTTTCCTTCGGGGAAAAGCAAAGTCGAAACAACGCCATTCCCATTCGCAGCACCCTTTCGTTCCTTCTTGGAGAATCTTGTTCCCCTACTTCCTTACAACGTCGCTCGGTGTTTCTTTCAACCAACAGCATAGTGAGGCCTAGCGACCTGGTCTCAAAGATTGTTGCCGAGGATATGGGGAGATACGCTAGAAGTATGGCATTCCCTCGGATATCATTTTACGGCTGCCGAAGCCCGAGCATAGGGTCTCGCAAAAGTTGGAGGGCGGGATCTTTCTTTACGAAGATAGCCTGAAGGAGCTAATGGCCGTGGGGGGTCCCAGGGGAGCCGCATTATGGTAATTGTTGATGGGGAGGCTGTAGGGAGAAATAGTCTCTAAGACATGCATATTTTTAAAAATTGATAACTATTATCATTGCGGAAATTAAAAGATTACATATTAATCTATCTAATATGCATCAAGATCATATCTTTGCCTATATATTCAGGGTCGTTTGATCTAAAATATGCATATAAAAACATCAAGATCATATCTTGATCTTCAAGATGACTAGTCACACTATTATCTTGAAGCCTGCCTTAAGATCTAGGGATCAAATCACTTACCTTAAGAACAGTAGGTAAATCCTTATTGCTCTGCAGCCGTTCAATCGTCCGGCCTCTAGTATCGTCCACGCGAAGCCCCGAATGATCAGATTTCTGGGAGTGCTAGCTCGCGGAAAAATAGCTTTGCTGATCTTGAATCCTCTCACTTGAATCTTCCTCCAAGATCCACCAGGCTTCCGCTAACACCAGAATCACCAGGATTTTCTATTCTAACATTTTAGAATTACAATCTGACAATTTAGAATTACAATCCACGACAAATTGTGTTGTTGTTCTATTTTGTTCTGTGTTCTCTGGTGAGGGAATGCCCTCTATTTATAGTCTAGATTTAGCCTTGACATTTAATTCTGACATTTAAGAATCCGTAAAAGCGAAGAGACGCCGAAGGCGCGGCGCTTGGTTTAATTCCGACGTTTGGAGAAAACCAAAGAGATGAGGGATAAATCCGACGTTCGGTAAATAAATGTCATGCATTAAATTCTATCTCATGAGATGAGATTTTAGCCATCTCATCATATGAGATCCATATTCGAGAGGTTTGGGTTCTGATCTGAATTTATTTGACTTAACCCACATAGATCATGGTCCAAGCCCAAATCAAATTTGGCTAGTCCTGAATCTATTTAAATTCAAATCAAGTCTAATTTCAAATCAATATTTGAAATTGACTTGTCCTTCTAATAGACTTAAACCAAATTGAATCTTATTCAATTGTACTTAACCCAATTGAGATAATTCAATCAATCAAATTGATTAATTAAATCATATACGATTCTCAATCGTTGATCAGCAAATAGATCATCCTAGGAAACTTCTATGCGTGTGACTCTCTAGGTTCGAACCTAAGCCGGTAGCATAGAAACAACTTTCTATACTAATCGATGTGCCCATCTAGCAATGGAACCCGACGTCCGGATAGGTCGAAGAGTTGCCGAGCAAACTCCAAGAACCCTAAGAAACAGTTACCGTATAATTCATCCTCTTGACCACAAATGCTAAGGATGGCTTAAGAGCCTGTCAACTCTAAATAGCAAATCCATAAAGTGATTTCAACTTTAGTGATCATGTGACTTTCACATGAAGTGCCTTGGCCAAGGTCTTGCTAAATTGAAACACAAGCATTTCTCCTTTTAATGGGATAGGTCAAATTCCATCTTGATCCACAACTGACTACCACAAGTACTTGACTGCACCCAGTAACCTTTCGTAGCTGGATTAGAAATCCAGGTGGTCCGGCACCTAAGTAAATGAGTTGCTTGTAAGCCACTGGTTGTGATCTTCAGGTCTGAAGGATACTTATACCTATATCTTCTCGGATTAACTCTTGACAGCAGAGTATCCGAAAATGAGTCACGTTCGGTGAAATGTACTCCTACACTTTCACCTGTATGTCATACCAGTGTCTCTACACTCCTTGGTTAAGAGGATAACCAACAAATATGATATACAACGTCCTATAATTGATAGTACTATGGCCCTGTCATAGTATATCATTTGGTCGCGAACTCTTTTAAGGACCTTCTAAGATAAATCCTCCTTTATCGTGAGGAAGATCCTAAGGGCTTCATTACTTTCAGGAGTATTAAGAAGATGTTCTTGTAATGAATAAACTGCCAAATAACTTTTATTAATATATCAATTTATATACAATTTACATCAGCACAATCATCAAATGATTGGCTTTAGGATACAATTCCCAACAAACTCCCACTTAGCCTAAAGCCACTCATTACAGTATCTAATACCCATCTTCAACTTATAGTTGTCAAACTCCTTGATGCTGAGTGCTTTAGTAAATGGGTCACCTAGGTTTTCCTTTCCATCAATCTTCTGAAGATTTATGTCACCTCGGTCTACTATCTCTCGAATAAGATGAAACCGGCGCAGTATGTGCTTGGTGCGCTGATGTGCTCGTGGTTCCTTTGCTTGAGCTATGGCACCAGTGCTGTCACTGTATAACAGGACTGGTTCATCTATGGAAGGTGTCACTCCAAGCTCGGAGATGAACTTTCGCAGCCACACAGCTTCTTTCGCAGCATCTGATGCAGCGATGTACTCTGCCTCGCACACCGAATCTGCCACTGTATGTTGCTTGGAACTTTTCCAGCAAACAGCTCCACCATTTAGGATAAACACGAAACCCGATACACTTTTGCTATCATCATGATCTGATTGAAAACTGGAATCAGTATATCCAACAAGTTTCAAATCAGACTCTCCATAGACTAACCACTGGTCCTTAGTATTTCTCAAATACTTAAGGATTGTCTTAACAACTTGCCAGTGTTTTTCTCCTGGATCAGATTGGTATCTACTCACTACTCCTAGTGAGTATGCCACATCTGGTCTTGTACATGTCATGGTGTACATAATCGATCCTACTGCCGAAGCATATGGAATTCGACTCATACGTTCTCTTTCATTAGGAGTTGTCGGACAATCCTTCTTAGAAAGATGAATTCCATGGCCTATCGGAAGATAGCCTTTCTTGGAATTCTCCATGCTAAACCTCTTTAGCACTGTGTCAATGTACGTAGATTGGGATAAACCTAGCATCCTCTTAGATCTATCTCTATAGATCTTCATCCCTAGGATGTATGATGCTTCTCCCAGATCTTTCATGGAGAATTGTGATGATAACCATGTCTTTATTCCTTGTAATGCAGGGATATCATTCCCGATTAAGAGAATATCATCCACATATAATACAAGAAATACAATAACAGAATCGTTAGCCCATTTATAAATGCAAGGTTCTTCTTTATTCTTAATAAAGCCATAAGATTTGATCACTTTATCAAATCGTATGTTCCAACTCCTTGATGCTTGCTTAAGTCCATAAATAGACTTCTGTAGCCTGCACACTTTAGACTCGTCTTCAGATATAAAACCTTCAGGCTGTATCATATACACCTGTTCTTCTAAATCACCATTTAGAAAAGCGGTTTTAACATCCATCTGCCAAATCTCATAATCGAAGTGTGCTGCTATAGCTAGCATAATCCGAATGGATTTCAGCATTGCCACAGGAGAAAACGTTTCGTCATAGTCAATACCATAACGTTGACGATACCCCTTGGCAACCAGACGTGCTTTATAGGTCTCTACCTTTCCGTCTGCGCCTCTTTTCCTCTTGAAAACCCATTTACACCCTATGGGTTTTATCCCTTCGGGTGGGTCAACTAATGTCCATACATTATTGTCCTTCATGGAATCAAGTTCGGATTTCATGGCATCAAGCCATTATTAGAGTCAGTCCTTTGCATAGCATCCATATAGGTGATCGGATCCTCGTTGTTCTCATCGAGTTCAACAGGATCATCGTTCTGGACCAAGAAACCCAAGTATCTGTCCGGTTGATGTGGTACTCTACCAGATCGCCTTAATGGTGCATCTAAAATGGGTTTTGAGTTTGATCTAATCAACTCAGATTCTAGGGGTTCACTGGTTTGTGTTGTTCCTTCTACTTGATGAACTTCCTCAAGTTCAACATTAGAGCTATTTGTTCCTTCACTAAGGAACTCCTTTTCAA
Organism: Calamus simplicifolius; assembly: GCA_900491605.1. Lineage (NCBI taxonomy): Eukaryota > Viridiplantae > Streptophyta > Magnoliopsida > Arecales > Arecaceae > Calamus > Calamus simplicifolius. The sequence goes on from UESW01004405.1 coordinate 612,690, forward strand.
GAAAAACTGCTCTATTACTAATGAACAACTTTTGTTCTTCAGTATTGTAGAAGTAATATCCTTTTGTTTCTTTCGGATAGCCGATGAAAAAATATTTGTCAGATTTGGGTTCAAGTTTGTCTGATTTTGCACGTTTCACATAAGCCGGACACCCCCAGACTCTCAGATAGGTAATAACCGGTTTATGTCCATACCACATCTCATGTGGAGTTTTAGAAACAGACTTACTTGGAACCTTATTAAGAATATGACAAGCTGATTCTAATGCGTATCCCCAAAATGATATTGGCAAGCTTGCAAAACCCATCATGGACCGAACCATGTCTAACAGAGTTCGATTCCTTCTTTCCGACACACCGTTATGTTGCGGTGTTCCAGGAGGAGTCCATTGGGAGAGAATCCCATTCTCCTTTAAATATGTCACAAATTCATTGGAAAGGTATTCGCCTCCTCGATCTGATCGAAGGGTCTTAATACATTTTCCTGTTTGTTTTTCTACTTCTTTATGATATAGTTTGAACATTTCAAACGATTCAGATTTATGTCGCATAAGATAGACATAACCGAACCTAGAAAGGTCGTCTGTAAAAGTAATGAAGTAGTAGTATCCACCTTTGGCACAAGTGCTCATTGGTCCACATACATCAGTATGTACTAGACCCAATAGCTCTTTGGCTCTTTCACCTTTTCCAGTAAAAGATGACTTGGTCATTTTACCAAGAAGACATGATTCACAGGTAGTTAATGATTCACAATCATCAACTCGAAGGATGCCCTCCTGAGTTAACCTGTTCTTGTTGATATGACCCAGCCGATGGTGCCAAAGATAAATATCTGTGACATCAGTTGTTCTAGGGCGCTTACTTGATTGGTACACTACATTCACAGGCTGTGATAATATATAAATGCCATTAGATAAATGCCCAGTCATTACAGTGACTCCATTCATAATGATATTCAAAGTAACATCCTTTATTGAAATTTCATAATTATTTTTGGCCAGAAGGCCTACAGAAATTACGTTCAATAAGAACGTTGGGCAAAAATGACAATCATTTAGTATAATGACATTTCTATTGAAAACTATTTCAAGAACTCCTAATGCCAGTACTGGAACTAATCTTCCATCGCCGACATTTAGGAATCTTTCATTGTCCTCAAATCTTCTGGTGACCTGTAGTCCCTGCAATGAATTGCAAATGTTAAAAGGACTCCCGGTATCCAATACCCAGGTCTGATTATCATATATAGAAAAATTACAAGGTGTTATCATATAAATACCTTGTTGAGCAACATCTTGCTCCTTTTTCTTCTTTGGCCTGTTTGGATCAAGTGTGGCAATGTAAAGAGGACAGTTCCTCTTCCAGTGCCCTTGCATCTTGCAGTGAAAGCATTCAGCTTGACTTTTATCAACTTTCTTCTTCTGCATCTGACCCCTTATAGATGTCCTAGCATGTTGCACCTTTTATTATTCTTTTTCTTCTTCCCTTTCCCAAAGGGTTTACGCCCTACCTTAGATCCTTCAACCACATTAACCAAACCCTTAGAGAGCTGGTTATCCTTCTCAAAGTTCTGTAACAACCCCAACAAACCGTGGTAGTTGACTGCAGGCTTTGTCATTCGAAAATGAGTAAGGAAAGGTCGGAAGGATGGAGGCAAGGAATTCAGGATCGCATCTTTTCCCAACTGCTCATGTAAGGGAAAGCCGAGCTTGCTTAGGAGTTCTATCTTCTCGATCATGTACAATACATGATCAGTGACAGGAGATCCATCTCTCATTCGAGCATTAAAAATAGCACAACTAGTCTTGTGCCTTTCAACATCGTCGGGTGTGCCGAAAGATTCATTCAACGCTTGAATGATTTCTTCTGGCTGAGCATTCTCGAACCGGCGACCGAATTCATCGTTCATTGCTGCTAACATGATACAACGCACGCTAGTTCTATCATTGAGCCACTTCTGATAAGTGTCTCTCTCAGAACTTTGGGTGTTTGCATCAGGTATCTTTGGTGCAGGATTATTCAGAATATATAGAATCCTCTCATGCTCAAGGACGATCTTAAGTTTTCTGAACCAGCTATTGAAATTGGAACCATTCAATTTGTCACTATCCAATAGGGACCTTAATGATAAATTAGTGGCCATGTTCTGCATAAGGAAAAACTAAAGTTTATTAGTATATAAATTGATTCAGTCTAAAGACTTGGACTTTAGTCTAAAGATTCTCCCACTATTTTGTTCAAATTGGCAGCCTCTACACCCCAATTCGAAGAATTATTCTTAATTCTTTAGCGGGCACTAAGATCTACATAAACTACATACAGGCCCAAGTGAAGCTTGGCTAACCCATATGCATCTAAGAGTAGGTTCAAAACCAATTGTTTCCCCAAACAATTCTTAGTGTTCAGTTTTGCCCCATGTACCTCTTCAGCAGGCATGAAGTGCCTCCACTGAAAGTTCTGGTTAGGTCCAACCATTAAATGATATAATCAGTGTAACCTATCAATAGACAACCAAGCCCGAGTGAAGCTCGGCTCACCTGACTGTTTATTTAATAGTTACGCTGACTTATCATATAATGAATGATAATTTCGATGGTTGACAAGCACCAGGCATGGAGTGCCTCCAATGATTATCAAGACATCGGACTCATTATCACCCACCTTAATGGAGGCTATGATCTAGTTATCATATAACTATTTCATTTTAAGGACCTAATAATTTTAGAGGATTTTAATAATATGAAGATAAATTGACTAATCAAGTTCTCCCACTGAATCTATGAAATAGAATGAAACAAGATTAAGTCAGGTTAAGTGGCACCTAAATCAGTCATACTGATATCCTTACAGGCATGGGTCAACCGAATCAGGTAAATGATCTGAATCATAAATGGTTCACCACAATGACCAGGTGAGAGAGATCGATGGGAGGGATATGCCATTAACTCGTTAAAGACGCATCAATACGAGTAGCTCCCAATTAAAAACCATTCGATCGTTGATCCTAGAGCAACTTGCCATCCCACCTTGACATCATATGGTTAACCAATTCTGATTTGACCATCTAATAGATTCATGCTCAACCACGGAGCCTAATCTACTTCCATTTGGTTTAATCAAAGAGAAGGACTTGATCAACTACAACTATTGTTTGATTTAGAGCATTCTTAACCTAATCTAATTAGATTTGAACAAATACTCTTTTAGTCCAGTTGATTTAAACCTTAGAGTCTAACCCTTTATGGACCCGATTTAGCTAACCCAAATGATTAAATATATTTCATGTTAACATGTCATATATTTCAATCAAGCATAATGTTACTACTCATAATTCTATATTTAGATCATATCTAAAAAAAATTATGAACTAATATTTGACATTCAAATAAAACTCTCATAAATATTTGTATGTTTTATAACATAGACATCATGCCATCATATATCATATCTATGTTTTTATACTAAACATGCAAATATTATGGTTTTATACAACATCAATATGTATCAAATATAAAATATCTTTTGAGAGTGTGTGTAATCTATGTTTTGATGCCAAAGCACAATTTAAATTTTCTTTAAAAAAGCATCAACGATAAAACAATCACACGACAATATGTCACAGAATACCTCATTGAATGGGTAATTCGGATTTTCAATCCACTGTGACCATATGGCCTTGTGATAAGTTTTAGCCATAATTACATAATTAATGAGAATATTAATTTACATGCAATAAATTAGATCATTAATAAAACCATGGCTCTGATACCATTTGTAGGGAGAAATAGTCTCCGAGGCATGCATATTTTTAAAAATTGATAACTATTATCATTGCGGAAATTAAAAGATTACATATTAATCTATCTAATATGCATCAAGATCATATCTTTGCCTATATATTCAGGGTCGTTTGATCTAAAATATGCATATAAAAACATCAAGATCATATCTTGATCTTCAAGATGACTAGTCACACTATTATCTTGAAGCCTGCCTTAAGATCTAGGGATCAAATCACTTACCTTAAGAACAGTAGGTAAATCCTTATTGCTCTGCAGCCGTTCAATCGTCCGGCCTCTAGTATCGTCCACGCGAAGCCCCGAATGATCAGATTTCCGGGAGTGCTAGCTCGCGAAAAATAGCTTTGCTGATCTTGAATCCTCTCACTTGAATCTTCCTCCAAGATCCACCAGGCTTCCGCTAACACCAGAATCACAGGATTTTCTATTCTAACATTTTAGAATTAATCCATGACAATTTAGAATTACAATCCACGATAAATCGTGTATTGTTGTTCTATTTTTGTTCTGTGTTCTCTGGTGAGGGAATGCCCTCTATTTATAGTCTAGATTTAGCCTTGACATTTAATTCTGACATTTAAGAATCCGTCGTTTGGCAAAAGCGAAGAGACGCCGAAGGCGCGGCGCTTGGTTTAATTCTGACGTTCGGAGAAAACCAAAGAGACGAGGGATAAATCCAACGTCGGTAAATAAATGTCATGCATTAAATTCTATCTCATGAGATGAGATTTTAGCCATCTCATCATATGAGATCCATATTCGAGAGGTTTGGGTTCTGATCTGAATTTATTTGACTTAACCCACATAGATCATGGTCCAAGCCCAAATCAAATTTGGCTAGTCCTGAATCTATTTAAATTCAAATCAAGTCTAATTTCAAATCAATATTTGAAATTGACTTGTCCTTCTAATAGACTTAAACCAAATTGAATCTTATTCAATTGTACTTAACCCAATTGAGATAATTCAATCAATCAAATTGATTAATTAAATCATATACGATTCTCAATCGTTGATCAGCAAATAGATCATCCTAGGAAACTTCTATGCGTGTGACTCTCTAGGTTCGAACCTAAGCCGGTAGCATAGAAACAACTTTCTATACTAATCGATGTGCCCATCTAGCAATGGAACCCGACGTCCGGATAGGTCGAAGAGTTGCCGAGCAAACTCCAAGAACCCTAAGAAACAGTTACCGTATAATTCATCCTCTTGACCACAAATGCTAAGGATGGCTTAAGAGCCTGTCAACTCTAAATAGCAAATCCATAAAGTGATTTCAACTTTAGTGATCATGTGACTTTCACATGAAGTGCCTTGGCCAAGGTCTTGCTAAATTGAAACACAAGCATTTCTCCTTTTAATGGGATAGGTCAAATTCATCTTGATCCACAACTGACTACCACAAGTACTTGACTGCACCCAGTAACCTTTCATAGCTGGATTAGAAATCCAGGTGGTCCGGCACCTAAGTACAATGAGTTGCTTGTAAGCCACTGGTTGTGATCTTCAGGTCTGAAGGATACTTATACCTATATCTTCTCGGATTAACTCTTGACAGCAGAGTATCCGGAAATGAGTCACGTTCGGTGAAATGTACTCCTACACTTTCACCTGTATGTCATACCAGTGTCTCTACACTCCTTGGTTAAGAGGATAACCAACAAATATGATATACAACGTCCTATAATTGATAGTACTATGGCCCTGTCATAGTATATCATTTGGTCGCGAACTCTTTTAAGGACCTTCTAAGATAAATCCTCCTTTATCGTGAGGAAGATCCTAAGGGCTTCATTACTTTCAGGAGTATTAAGAAGATGTTCTTGTAATGAATAAACTGCCAAATAACTTTTATTAATATATCAATTTATATACAATTTACATCAGCACAATCATCAAATGATTAGCTTTAGGATACAATTCCCAACAGAGGCCCTGGCATCAATGTTCGTGGATCACGAGTGGCTTCAGAAGGCGGTCGAACAATATCTGGCCGTTTCTATGAGGGAAGTCGATCTCCTTCGCCGTGCCAATGATCGACTGGAGGGGAAGTAGCATCCCTTTGACGATAGGTCACCGAGTCAGCTTGGCGTGGGGAGGGTTCGGCGGCACCTGGAGAAGATGATAAGCCCCAGTGAGGGCTCATGTATCTTTTTCTTTCTTATTGGCCCTTTTTGTGATGAAATGAAAAAGGGGATTTTTGCAACTTTTGTATTTGTTGTTATATCCAAATGTTTGTTCTTATCACTCGGCCTTGGCCGAGATTTTTGACAAGTGATGCTCTTCGGCTTTGGCCAAGGCTTTTAATAAGAAATGGAGATGCACTTCGGCTTTGGCCGAGGCTTTTATTCTTCGGTGCCGGCCGAGGCTTGTAAGCTGCCCGAATATAGGTGGAGTTTTCTTCGCCCTTCAGTCCGGCCGGGCTTGTAAGCTGCCCGAATCCGGATGAGGTTTTCTTTGTTCTTTGGTCTAGCCGGGGCTTGTAAGCTGCCCGAATCCGGATGGAGTTTTCTTCGCCCTTCAGTCCGGCCGGGGTTTGTAAGCTACCCGAATCTGGATGAGGTTTTCTTTGTTCTCTGGTCTGGCCGGGGCTTGTAAGCTGCCCGAATCCGGATGAAGTTTTCTTCGCCCTTCAGTCCGGTCGGAGCTTGTAAGCTGCCTGAATCCGGATGAGGTTTTGGAGATCACTTGGTCCGACCGGGGCTTGTAAGCTGCCCAAATCCGGATGGAGTTTTGGAGATCACTTGGTTCGGCTGGGGCTTGTAAGCTGCCCAAATCCGGATGGAGTTTTAGAGATCACTTGGTCTGGTCGGGGCTTGTAAGCTGCCCGAATCCCAATGGAGTTTTGGAGATCACTTGGTCCGACCGGGGCTTGTAAGCTGCCCGAATCTGGCCAAAAGCTTGGAGATCACATGGCCCCCAGCCGTACTGGGAGTGTTCAGCCATACCAAATCTTTGTTAAATAGGACTCGGTCCTGCCAAGGTACGGAGATTTAGCTTGGCCCCCGGGCGTATCGGGAGTGCTCGACCATATCGAATCTTTGTTGAATAGGACTCGGCCCTGCCGAGGTACAGAGATTTAGCTTGGCCCCGGGCGTACCGGGAGTGCTCGGCCATACCGAGTCTTTGTTGAATAGGACTCAGCCCAGCTGAGGTACGGAGATTTCCTGTTCAAAGAGATAGTTCGGTCATGCTGAGAATTGGTAAACAACATCTGTTTTTCATTATAACTTTTTGGAGAAATGATTGCAGTGATCATGTCACGAATCATAGAAACAAGATGCCAATACTGTAAATGAGGCAAGCGTGTAGAAAGCGTACCCTACTGATGATAGACGCAGAGGTTGTCTGATCTCCATGTCTGAGGAATGGATTTTCCGTTCAGATTCTGGAGCTTGTAGGTACCGGGCCCGATGACTTCCGCCACTTGATAAGGGCCTTTCCAGTTCGGAGACAGCTTTCCTTGCTCCAGTGGTTTGGAGACGGATGCCTTCCGAAGGACAAGATCACCGGGCGAGAAAGATTTTCCCTTGACTTTGGAGGCGTGATAGCGAGCCACTCTCTGTTGATAGGCAGCTACTCTGATCCGAGCTCTCTCTCTAATCTCTTCCACTAGGTCGAGGTTGGTGTGGAGCTACTTGTCGTTAGCCTCCTCTGAGTAGCTCTCCACCCATGGAGAGAGGAGTCCTATCTCCACGGGGATGACGACTTCTGTGCCGAAGGCCATCCGGAATGAGGTCTCACCTATGGGAACTCTCTAGGTGGTGCGGTAGGCCTATAGGACATGGTGAAGTTCGTCGGTCCATCTGCCTTGATCACATTGATGTGGCAAACGACCAGAGGATTTGGAGGAGGAGGCTGCTGAGGCTCGGGCTGGCGGTCACCTCCATTTCTTGGCTCGGGCGCTCTCCTAAATTGGTTCAGTCTGCCCCGCTGGATGACCCTCTCAATTTCATTCTTCAGCTGCCAGCATTCTTCGGTGTCATGGCCATGGTCTCGGTGGTAGCGGCAGTACTTGGTGGGGTCTATCCGGGTCGCATTCCCTCTGAGAGGAGGCGGTCGAGGGAGTTGGCACTCTATCTCCTTAAGGATCTGCGCCCTCGGGGCAGTGAGCGAGGTGAACCGGTCGAACCTCCTAGGTGGGCTTCGGGTGCAATTTCTCAGCAGCAACGGAGGAACCCTTTGGTGGTAGGTGGGCACGGACAGATCGATATTTGTCTGAGCCCTTGGACTCCTTCTTCCTTGCTGTTGACCCAATTATTGATTTTAATGATTAACAAAGCCATGAGTATATTCACATTGTTTCTGACAAATTTATGAAGTGTTTCAGGTATTAAGAAGTTTAACAATTCAAATATCACTCAAAATTGATTTTAAGATGAGTTTCAAATTGTAATTTTCAAAAGTTCAGACCTTGGAGTCGACACCTATAAGTCAGGAGTCGACACATGGGCGTATCAAAATAGTTCTCAAAATTCGACACGGTCTGGAGTTGACATATGGATGTCGGGAGCCGACTCCAACCTGAGAGAGAAGTATACTTTTATGCGTCAGTTTCTAGAGCCGACACATGGAATTCGAGAGCCGATGCCTAAGATTCGGGAGCCGACACCTAGAATGAGTGGAGCCGACTCTAACCTGAGAACAGAGAGCGTATTTTGAGCCATATTTAGAGTCGACACCCTCTATTTCAGGAGCCGACACCTGGATGCGGGGAGCCGACACATAACTTATCGGGAGCCGGGTCGCTCAACGAAAACTTTTATTCCTATTTTTGGATACACAAAGTGGAGCCGACACATGAAAAGTTGGAGTTGACTCCAACCTGACAGTAACGGATTTTCAAAGTATCATAACGACCTCCAACGGTAACATTTTCTCACCTAATTTTTAACAGCTATTTTCTTGTGTGTAGGAGCAATCCAAGGACAGAAATAACGGCTAGTTTTCCACCTAATCTCGGATTAAAGAAAATCTATAAAAAGGAGAGAACAGACTGTTCAAAAATAAGAACGAAAAAGAACAAAAAATGGAAGAAAGATCAAAAAATCAAGATATTCAAGAGAGCCATTTCAAAAAGAGAAATCTCTGTGAGCTCGTTCATCTTCTAAAGAAAGATTCAAAAGAAATCTAAGGCGTACAAAGTTCAATTTTGGAGGATTTCAAAGAAGGAAAAGAAGAAGCCAAAACCTATTTTTTCCCATCTTCTCAACAACAAATTTTTGGGTGAAATCTGAGCTGGAGCTTGATTCAACCTTTCAAAGGAGAAGAGGAAAAGAAGAAAAGAAGCCAAGCCTACATTCAAATCGCTTCAAACAGGCTTTTCTATTCCTTGTCTATTTATATTGCATATTCGCTTATTTGAGGAGCTGTTTATCATTGTAAACATTAATTGATTTCATTTGATTGCTAATTTAATCGGGGGATTAAATTAGTGGAGGTGGTATACCTCGGGTCAACCTAGATATAGCTTGAGGTTGGGTTTTGTGCTGGTAAGCCTGGAAAACTGGCTGGGTTCATTGTGATCCTGGGTAAAACAACAAGTTTGAGTTGTGAGCTTGTAAAACAACTCGACTGTAATCAAGGAGATTATAGTGTGGACCCAAGTGGAGCTTGAAAGTGGATGTAGGTGTTGGTTACACCGAACCACTATAAAATCTTTGTGTTTGTAGTGTTTTGATCTTTCTCTCTCTTCTTTAATTGCTTGTGCTTAGCTTCGATTAACTCCATCCGCTTGCATACTTTGATATCAATCGATTTAATTTTAAAAAGAGTTAAATTTTTTTTAAGAACCCAATTCACCCCCCCCCTCTTGGGTTGCCATCTGGGCCAACACTTGCCAGCTCGGCGCGGGCAGTCCTCCACGATTCCTTGACTCTGGTGTACTTGTTTGCCAGAGACATCATATCGGAGAGGTTCGAAGGGTAACTTTAAGGTGGATCTTCCAGCATGGCCGTGTTGAAACGATCAAGATAGTTCTTCAAGGATTCCCCTCTCTCTGCTTAACCTCGGAGAGGGAATCAGATCTCCGTTGGTAACGGTGGCTGTTGACGAACTGGCTGATGAAAAGGTAACTCAGCTCGTCGAATGAACCAACAAAACCTAATTTTAAGGCATTAAACTAGGTTCGAGCGGACCCTATAAGGGTGGAGGGAAAGGCGCGGCAGAGAATCGCATCTGATGCCCCATGGAACATCATGATCGACCGGAAGCTATTGAGATGGTCGTCGGGATCGGAGGATCCGTGATAAGGCTCGATGGCGGGCAGCTTGACATGAGGGGGAATCACTTCCCCCATGATCTCCTTGGGGAAGGGAATGCCCTGCTCCGCCTTATGCTAAAGCGGATGGGCTTGCTTGGCGGCATCCAACTCCTGACGCATCTTCCGGAGTTGTTGGCGGATCTCCTCAGGCACAGCAGGAGGAGCTGGGCGAGGAGAGAAATGAGACTATGTCGAGTCATGACGAGAGAACATCGGAGAAAGGGATCGGGCCTGCCGAGATCAGGGAAGATCCTTGTCATAGACCCTTGGGGGGCTGGCTCAGCTTCCCTAGGCGACGAGGGGGGTCTGCAACCCCATGCGGGCCGAAAGAAGAGATTGCTAGATGAACAAGGGTCGTGTTCTCCTCAAGAAGGTGTGGAGTAGGTGCAACCGGATGGAGGGCTTCAAAGCGCCCCTGGATCAGGTGGGCCAGAGCTTGGACCTGCTGGACCAGCGAGGCAAACTGGTCCTGGGTCACTGGGGCCGTCGGTGGCGATGGAGTTTCAACTGGTGGTGGTGGTGGTGGTGCTACGCTGCTTACCGGATCAGGTCTTTGGGAGGTGACTTGGCCCCGGGCTTCAGAGGTAGCCTTTCTTCGATTGGCCATGGGAGGAGTTCTCTTTCAGATCGAGATCCTTGTCTCCTGGATCATAAGTTTATGGGACTTGAGGGCCCTTCCTTTAGCGCCAATTTGTTGCTGCTGAAATCCGTCCTCCGACTCGGCTGCGATCGGCTTCAGGATGGGCTCCCTCCTGGGCAGACCTGCAAAACAGTCCTCACGCGAGAAGCGTTGGGGGTGGCCCTCCGCGGAAGACCCTCCGACGCTCAAGTCAGCGGGGATTGGCAATCAACAAATGTGAGGAGAAGGCTCTCGCTAAAGAGTCTCTCCAGGGATGCCTTTCAAGAGCTCCGAGCAGAGCGTTAATGGCGGAAAGGGGTGAGCAGAGGTAGAAGGGGAGTGGGCCAGTAAGCAAGTGCGCATACCTGAGAAGTCGGGAGATGGTTCTATTTATAGAGGATCACCTGATTCCTTGGGGGCGTCGTGGGTCCGAAAGCCGTTAGGATTCGAATCCAATTTGTTATGAGGTCAGTAAGATTCATATCTTGTTAGTTAGAGGATCAATGGCTGGAAGAGCTAGTTGATGTCTTGAGATTCAGAGACGGTGTAGGCTCCAGGGCTCTAGGCCACTCTCGGGTATGATTTTTGTTTAAACTCTCCCGCGCCGGATTTCGCAGAGGTGCTTGAGTGCCCTGGTCTGGTCGGGGCACGGATAGCTCGGCTGGCAAGGTACAATGGATAGGAATGGCTCGGCTGAGGCCGAGAGATAAGAACAACTCGGCTGAGGCCAAGAGATGGGAATAGCTCGGCTGAGGCCGAGAGACTGGGATAGTTCGGTGAAGGCCGAGAGACAGGGATAATTTGGCTGAGGCCAAGAGACAGGGATAGCTCGGCTGAGGTCGAGAGAGATGGGGATAGCTTGGCGTAGGCCGAGAAAGATGTTATAACTCGGCTGAGGCCGAGAGATGTGATCCACGCCTTGGGAATCCTTAGCTCGCTGAGGGGCTAAGGCGCCTCAATCCATCGAGGCTGATTCATCTTTAGCGGGTATTGCACAGCAAGTGGGAGTCAGGGTTGATACTAACCCCTTGCATGATTATTAATGCAACGGCGATTTTACCTCTCAACAAAATCAAAGCAATATTTGTGCAGTAAAGTCAAATGTTTTCATCCATACATTAAAAGCTTGTTATTTGTAATATTATATTTAATATTATTTAAAATTATTCTAAGAAAGTAATATCTTTAAAAGATGGAAAAATAAAGTTGATACTTTTATATGCTTTAGTTTTACAAGGCACATAATAAATAGGAAAACCTAAAGATTGTTTGAAAGGACTCTTTATTTCGACCTAAGAAAACATATAAGAAGCCTTTAAGTCATAACATTAGATATTTTGGCACAAAGTTTTCTAATTCAATTTAACATAAGGCACTACGGAGGATTTGAATCAGGTCACACTCCCAGAGAGAACTGCTTCACATTGTATAAGATATGCACCAGATGATGAGATAAAGTGCTTGCTAAAATGTAGCTTTTCAAACAACAGGTGTACCAGCACCGGCGTATGATCTTCGTTTCTTGGGAACCCCTTCTATTAGAATCTGTCAAGATCAACTTGATGGTAGTGTTCAAAATAGGCTGGCTGGATCGGCTTTCGTGATCCATGACCCGGATGGATCGATGATTGCGACTGGTGGTTTTAGCTCTCTTGACCTGTCAGTACCACTAGCTAAGTTATATGCGGCGTAGGCTGGCATATCTTATGCTATCCGCAGTCTGGGCAGCCAACATCTATTATTGAAGGGGACTCTTTTACTATGGTGCGCTGGCTTCGGCAGGACGTCGGCGACCCCGAGCCTACTAACCCTTTGTTATGTGACATCAGATCTTTGCTCCATCAGGCTTCTAGAGTCCAAGTGAGGCATATTTACCGGAAAGCTAACTCAACGGCTGATTGGGTAGCTGTCCGGATTGCCCATCATTCCGATTTTTGGTCCTGGAGATTGGGTGACGCTTATCCTTTGGTTTTATCTCAGATTTTATAGTCAGATATGTCGGACTTGACTCATGCTAGACTGGTGTGATCGCCCGTTTATAAAAAAAAAAAAACAATAGGTGTACCATTATTATACCTTATCAACATGTTGTATACGAACTAAATATGTGGCTGCCATTCTCTCATGAGATAATAGCCAAGGTACCTTATGCACACGAAAAGGTCTTACTGCACTATATGCACTGCAGCAGAAACTACACCGTACGCGATGATTGGCATGCTAATGCGCCGCGTGTCAAAAGCAAGAATATTGTGTCACATGCTAAAGACAAAAAATATTCTTGCTTTTGGCATGCGTCGCGCGTCAATCACCATGCACAAGTTCTGCACCGCGCACAGCGCAGCAAAACTTTTTCGTGTCACACAAGCAACTCGAAGGATGCCATCTCAAACTAAAAGTGATAAACTATTGGATGATATAGCATATTTTAAAACATAAGATCAATAAAATATCTATCATTTTTTCATTAGATGTATATTAATACACTGTGATTTAAATATGCCCATGCTACCGATTATCTATGTTTAATTTAATTAATTTTGAGCTTATTTATTATTCACAAATATGTCTTTATTATTTAAAAGGTTTTTTTAATCTAGTATATACATATAAGATAAATAAAATATTTACTATCTTTTCCACTGGATGTATATCAATACAGTGTGATTTAAGAATGTCCATGTTATATATGATTAATTTAATAATCATAAGCCCATTTATTGTTCACAAATATGAAATTATAAAATTTATTTTTTTTCTAATCTAATATATGTATTTTATTATCTTACACTTCTTTAAATTTGAATAATTTTTAATCATTTAATTATAAAAATAAAACCTTAACATATCTATTTTATTTTTTAATTTATAAATTTAAATCATAGTATGTCTGTGCATTGTATGGGCATATACTTAGTTATATTTTAGAAGCTCAATGATGATCATTTGTTAAATGATTGTGAGCTAATCAAGGAGCTTATGATGCCAAATTATTGATGTCATCAATCATTTTAACTGATATCTTAACCAACCATAACTCATGAATAAGATGTGAGGTTGTCCTCTGTCAAGTCACATAGCGGCAACTTTTTATCATTCTATCAAATGTACATACTTTTCATCTTGTAAAAAATAATGATTATAAATTATGGATATAGATTGATAGATGGGTAGATACATATATGAATATGAACTTGTAAATTCTTTTATGAAAGTTTCTTATAATATAAGACTCCATGTGAGGCACATGTCATACATTTAAAAGGTGTTATATATAGAGTGCACACAAATAGAAAACTTAGCCAAAAATCATATAAAAGTGGGACTATAATCCAACTTAATTAAATTCCACTATTTATACAATCTAATAGATACATTTAAATTTTTCAAGTTGCTTGTTGTGTTCATCTATTCAGAATAATTAGGTAGCATCATATTACTATCAATGTACTGAATTCGTAGTAAATTTACTAACATGAAAAGCATCTAAAAATTACTTTCGAATGTTGTTTAGTTTAAAGTTTTAAAAATTATTTTCATATTGTATGACAGTAGATTGATTTCACCATTGCTTTGAATGGGATATAGGCTGTATTAATAAGAATATATTTTTCTATAATGCTTCCCCTTATATATGATAATGTTTGCATATGGTAGTGCCATAAATAAAATAAAGTATAATGGTATAAAGAAGATTAAAGGTGTTGAATGAAAGCGTTGAAGGGAGAGGATTCATGCAAGTTTATAAACTATTAGGTAGTATTTGAAATAGGGGATAAGATGGGATATCCCGTGGACATTTCCTTTTATTCTCAAAAGCCATAACTATAAGGGATAGCTGGGAATAAAGTTAACCAAAGGGATAATCCATGATTAACCATGGTTAATCATGGGATATCACCTCAATTTATTCCCTAGAAAATACATGAATAGCTGGTTATCTCTCCAAATAAGAGTAAAAAAAAGTTATCCTATGGATTTATCTTTTTGCATTTGATATGATCAATGGGATAGCCAAGGGATATCCCTAGGGATAGTCAGGGGACAAACTCTATCCCGTACATTTATCCATGAATAATAATTTTTTCTATCAAACACTACCTTAGGGAGTGTTGGAAATAGGGGATAAGAAAGGATATTCAATATATCCTTCTTTATCCGTAAAAATTATAGCTAAAAAGAATATGTCTAAAAAAGTTTAATCAAAGAGAATAATTCATGGTTAAGGATTATTTTCTGAACTTATTTTTTAAGAAATTCAAAATAACTAAAGTTATCCCTTGATATTATTTAAAAAAATACTTATTTTTTAACTATTCTTTAGATAAATACTATATATTTATCTAAAATAACTTTTGGGAGTTAAACACTACTAAGAAAGAAATATCCTATCTGAATCCGAATAGAATATCATCTCGAGTTAGTTAACATGGCATGGTATATAAATGAGAAATGATGTGATATGATGCTGAAAAGGAATCTATCATCTGGAATGGATGGATGTAATTAAAGGAGGCCACTTATACTTGGTGATATATCTCGCACAGCTTTTATTTTATTTTATTTTATTTAATAAGAAACTTTTTTTAAAAAAAAATCGACTTTTTAATGAAAGCTATGTGAACTTAAAACTGCAATGGTTGCAGGATGATTCGTTGCTTCATTAATCTCCACTGCTTTCGTAAATTCGTATCATGAGGTGATTCATTAAAATTAATTTCTTTATTTTTAAATATATTTTTAAAAAAATTTAAGGTCAAATTAAGTAAATGCTTTTTTTTTTAATAACAAAAAAGAGCCTCAGAAACCGAAATGGCACCCAGAAAAGAATGACGGGCCAAAATCGTTCAGAAGAAGTCTTCTTGAAATGAAAAAAATATTTTTATTTTTAACGTGTACGTGCATGCGTCGCGCGTGGTGCGCTTGTTTGCACCGCGCGCGGTGCAGCAAGAATTTTCCAACCGTCCAATGGCTTTAATCCGTGGGCTCACGCAGCCTATCAGAGGTGGTGGGTCCCACATGCGTCGGTCTACGCCTTTTTGTTTTTTTTTTTGACTTCTAGGGCGACAACCCGACACCAGAACATGAAGAGATTAAGCTACTTCATTAGAACAGCGTAAATCGTAATCATTTGCACCAGGATCCCATCTCATTGGTTCATCACCGTTGCGGCAATATCATCAAATCCTTTTGGAAGGTTGAGATTCGCGGAGCACTTTAGAACAAGGTACGCCGCGGAGTAGAGCAGTGAGAGAAAACGAGTGGATGTTTCACGTCACCGTCGACGAACGTGGACCAGGGAATGGCCTGACGTTGCTTTAACCAACGTGCGGACCCCACGCGGAACCTGGCCAAGTGATTGGTGGTCTTGTCCTATTGCGTGTAAATAATATATATATTATTTATATGCTTGACAGCTTGCACCAACTGTTCCTTGATTGATCTACGACCAACTCATCAAAGGATGGTGGCCCATGCAAAATGCTATCCAGATGCTGGCCAGCTTGCCAATAAAATTTCTTGATAATTATATGAAAAAATTTAAATTTGATCTACATCTTAATCACAATTGAGGAGCACTCAAGAAATAAGCTGATGGAATTTAGTTTATCAGTGAATAATTAGAGTAAATTACATCTGCCTTCTAAAAATATGGTATAATTACATTCACATCTTCTTTTAATTAAAAAAAATATAAACATCTTTTTTTAATTTATAGTTTCCTTTAACAACCATCCCTTCTTATCAAGTAGGTATTAAAAAAATGTAAAAGAAAAGTGATGTTATATCAAGATAAGAATAAAATTTAAATAAAAATAGTATAATTATTTCGAATCTCATCTTAATGAAACTAAATTTAATATGTATATGCTACTATCTTATGATATAAAATTTAATATAATTTTTGAATAAGAAGGGAATGTAAATATAATTATGCCATATCTCAAGAGAGTAGGGGTGTACTTGGGATGGGTTAGATCAGATGAGGTTGGTTTAGAGTTTTTTTTAATAACTAAATAATTTGAATCGATTTCTTATAATTAAACAAAATCAAGTTGATTGTTCTCATAAATTGAGCCAAATTACGTTAACTAAAAAATTAGTTTGATTTATTAGTTTGCATTACTTACTTTAAATAATCATGGGATTAGTTTTAATAGCAATTTTATGTGATTGAATGATAACCTAGTTATTTGTAATAAAAAAGAAAAGATAACTTTCATATAGTATAATTATTTGCCTATGTCTATTTTTTTTTAATTTTAACTATAATACAAATGAAGACTCATATAAGATATGCATATAGTTTAATTTGCTTTGATTTATATTGGTGTTTTAAAAATCTAAAACAAAATCAAAGCCAAATTTTTGTGATTTTAGAAATTTACAAACTAAAATTAAACTGAAAGACAAAAAAGATTGATTCAAATCATATAAAAATCATGATTTGAATCGATTTTACTGCATATCCCTATAAGAAATATAGATATAATTTACTCATAAAATTTACATGAGTATTAGTGTAATTGCATATCTCAAGTTAATACAATAAGTCCTCTTTATGTGTTTGTATTTTTTTAATCACATATGCCAATGTAGTTATGTCATGCTTAAGAGAAGATCAATATAATTTACTCAAACAATTAATGCTAAGTAGCTTTGATATGCAAGCAGAAGTTTGTTACAACTTAATATTTGTTTTCTTTTTTAATGTGCGAGTGGTAGCTTTGATGTTAGAAAAATATTCTTTCAATTTTATATCTTTTTTTTTCAATTTTTGTTTTGTTCAATCAACCTATATTGGTCAATTATATTGTTTTCTTGGTCAATTCATTAAAGTGTTGAAAGGTTATGTTAAGATGTCTCGATCATAGTCTAGCTGAATTCTTGTATTGATATAACATAAGAAGATGGCAGATGGTACTTGGACAAAGATATGCCTGCCACATGAGCGCCATATAATCAAAGTAAATTAAGGTGAGATGTGAGTTATATGTCCACATTTTTAATTGTAGAAAAAATTCCAATTTTTTTCATTCATTAAAAAATTATTAAATTTTTTTTTTTTTTTTTTGAAGTAAAATGATAGCAAGCCATCACTTATATTTCATTAAAAAAATGAAGGAAAACAAAATTGAAGCTAAAGCTCAAAAAGAAACAAAGAGTTAAAGCAAAAGAGAAAAGAAGATTTCAATGCTCAGCTTTACAGACACCACTCATTTCTAGTACTTCTAAAGCAAGGGCCATGCCCTATAGAAAGTCCATCCTATTACCACACCGACAACATGATGCCATCTTAAAAAATTAGATAAATAACTAGCATGAAAGCAAACCGAACCCTTGAATCTATAAGAAATCTGAACTTTAATATTGATCAACCAATATTAAAAATTTAAGTTGACAAGGGCAAGGTAAACATCTCTCCATGAACAACCAAAGACTGAAGTAAAGCATGCATCCCCTAGAATTTGAACCTAAATAATTATAATACATGAAAATCTCCTCCTCTCTTTTTTCTCAAAAAAGCACACTAAAGATTAATAATATGTGCCATGTTTTTAATTCATTTTAACTTAACAGAATAAAACAACCATAATCAATCCTGGTAGAGCCTATTCTTCTTACATAATTGATCGTAGTAATAAATAGATCAATAAATCCAGTGAACATGGCTTCATTCTCTTCACCAGTACCATGGGGCCATTTATCAGAGGTGATGCCACCCAATGTACGACCCACTCAGTCCACCCAGATTTTGACAGAAGAGTAGTAAATGGACTTCGAATTGATCAAGAGAAGTGTCCATAATTAATTTTGTGGGGAAGTGTCTCCAAGGCTGCCCCTCCTCCAAAAATTCCCATACAAATATAAGACAAAATCTACGACACAAACGAACACAAACGTACGATGACACAACGAGAGGTATTGGTACTTGGATTAGGAGATGTCATTTTATCACAATAATTTTTTTTGACCACAATTCCACCCTCTTCAAGTTAAAATAAGAAGATCAAAGCACGCTCACTGCATAAAAATAGTGTTGGTTTTATTTCTCAGGCATTGTTTGCATGAATATTAAACAACGTCAGTGACAGCCTAGCATAAGTTTAATGCACGCATTCCATCCTTATTTTTGGCAGCTATTTATATCTAATCGATTTCACGGTTGTGGCATGTTGGGTTGCATGGATAGGGACAGTCGATCTTCTTAACAGCACTCCGGCCATAGAACCAGTCTCCAACTGCCCTTGCAATTGGCTGCCAAAAAAAAAAAAAAAAAAGGAAAGGATAAGGCAAAGACCATAACAGATGTAGGCTGTAAGCATAATATGATGTAATAATCTTCATTTAGTAATGATTCTGATCATCTTATTTCAGAACATATTTTTTTTTTAAAAAAAAGCTGTCACCTTTGTATGTTTTGAATTAAGTGGAAGATAGAAGAGATTTACCATCTTATCTATAACAGGAGAACCACTTTGTAGCCATGTCTCCTGAGCTCCAGATTGGCAGTGGGAATAGCATGAGTCTATAAACATGCCTACAGATGGGGAGTTCACAGGCAGTGCACGGAGGAACTCTGTTCTGAAACCTATTATAACATCCCAAAAAAAAAAAGGGAGTTAATCTCATACTCCCCAGACACAACAGACAACTGTTCAACTGGCCAGGGGACACCATAATCTTCAATTAATATAAATATATGTAGTAATTCATGACTCCATATTGTTAAATGATATACTGCTGCTGCTTCTAAGTCAATAACTAGGCAAAAATGAATAACTAGCAGTTTGGCACATTGTAGACTGATAGTGATACCATATTTGTTTTAACAAATAATGAACACATGATCAGAATTCCTGTTGATAAAATTTCGTTGCAGAAACTCTGAAAATCCAAGCCTGATTGGTGATCAGTAACGACTTGAAGTACTGACCTTGCATGACTTGAAGTTGACTTGAAGAACACTTCTTTATATCGAGCTTGCATTCACCCCAAACTTTACGGGGATCAGAAGGACTTGGTGCCAAAATGTTCTTGATCTGCAATGTGAGGAGACATTTTATTCATTTCAGAAATTTGTGAAACAAGCAAAGGTCTTTCAGTATACATTTGGTCAAAAATGTTCTAAGAACTGCAGAAATGTTTTTGAGTCCATTCTTCCATGATCAAAGTCTGTGGCTCATCATCTTTAACTATATCAACAGGGGTTTGATGGATAGGATATGACCTCATTTAGAGAGGGCAGTTAGACACTAAGGGAAACCATTTTCACTGATCAAATTCTGATACATAGTGCATTATTGCCTTGATAGGAATCATCAAATAATTATCAGAAAAACTCTCAGTTCATGAAGAACGACAAGCAAAAAAGTGCCAATATATTTGAGGAAATTGTTACCTGCCATGCATCATATGCTGCATTTAATATGAAAAGCGGCGTGCGCATATTCTGCACCACATATTGTGGGAAAAAGCACTGCATATACATTGGAACTGTGTTAGTAGGATGGAATGCCGAGATTCATAATGCCACAACTTCTATCGGTAATGTCATAATACCACAATTGAGAACAGTATTACTTACCATGCTTGGGGGAAACCTCGGAGGTGGAAACCTTGAAGTGCATGAAGATGGCAAATTCTTTTCTGATCCCTAGAAGAAATAATGCAAGCTCCAGCTTAGCATGCATCATTCAATATTACTATTAAGACAAAAATGAAATTACATAATTTTAAGTATGTCAGAAGTGAAATTATTATTCGTAAAATGATTATAATGGCCATAAATTTATCTGGTTTCAGTATCATTTGAAAATAGTACCATAGTATGATCGCTGGGTTTATACATGGTCCATAGGCTAAGAATAACTAAATAAACTCACATGTGCGATCACAACTTGATTATAGAAATCTCTAATGGACTCCCCTCCAGAAACATCCTTCCTGTCATAAAATTGCCAAAGAATGTCATGCTAGGAAATTTTTTTTCTTATCAGCACAGTTTGATAACTGGAAGTGGTTTGCTGGTACAGTGAGCAAATTTTAACATGGAATCACAGAGTATGAGCTTACGCATTTATAAAATAACCAGCATCTGAGAAGCATTTAACTCTTGCACCAGCTGGTAGAAGATCACGAAAGCTGTCACAGTGTAGTATGGATGCCAAGCCACCAGCTGAACATCCAGAAAGAAGAGCCTGCCACCATTCTTCATACTATTAGGAGACCATACTGTATAAATAAAACATTTGGCTACTTTACAGGAACATACATTTTGTGCTTTGTTCATCCCCTTTGCCAATAGTTCGTCTATAATGACACGCCAAACCCTCGCTCCTCTAAAGTGAAGATTTGTTGCCTAATTAGATGATGGCATAAAAACAAATGTTACATTCACAATTTCCTGCTGTGTAAATAAAAGATAAAAGAAAAATAACAATCAAATTGCAAGTAAGCACATTTTGCAGATGTGAAATGCAGAACAGACTTACAGGATTTACAGCCGCTACATCACCGGTGAATGATGAACCATCACAATATCGAATCTTTACCTTGTTCCAGTTGTAGAAGTCTGCAAGCAGCCCCAGAAAGATTAAAAATGCAAGGAAATTAATTAAATGCAGCAATAGCCAATAGTAGATCCTTTAAAATGAAAGCAAAACTTAATCTTAGTGTCCAATTATATAAAATACAGGTAAATATGTGATCACTTAGTTGTGATTTATCAAAGAGCACCATTACAAATGACAAGTGACTAAAGAAATAGAGTAGCCCTTTGGAGAACAAAGATTGATAGTTAAGAAGATTGGCAAGATACCAGACCAGCCTAAGAGAGACATTCCTTAGATTTGTTGTCTCATGGATTTTGGCATAAGAAATACAATAATATATTTTCACTGGATAGTAAAAAGCCACAATTAAACATAGAGCTTTTAAGGTATGATTATTGTCTGTCTCATTAATTAACATGATTTGCATGCAACATTATCTATCTTGCCAGCCGTTTCATCCAGAAACTCATTACAAGGCTTATGCTTTATTTTTTTCATCATCCAGTATCCTCTACACCTCATAACTCAGTTCACCAAACTTCGCTCAGCTGCAGGGTTATGAAACCTGGAATAACATTGGTTAGTACAGAATAAGCTACCCTCGAACTGAGAAAACCTTGAATGCACTTATCCAGCCTTCTTTGCACAAGAGCTTTATCTAGGTTTGTTTAGTAAGGGTAAAAAGATGATTCTTCCACAATGATTTCAATGTTTCTTTTGTCCTTGGTTTAAACTGGGTTGTAAAAGGTCATTGGCAGAAACACCTGGAATAAGATGGAAATTCTGCCACTTAATCCAAAATAACCTGCAGCCAAACAAGGCCTAGAGAATATATCAATTTTGTCTCCTTTTTTTTATCATTCATTAAAAGAACAATTCTCTAGCAAATCCCTTGTATACTCAAAGCACATCAACAGCAACATAAAATTCAAACTAATTTCATACAGAAGTGATAATTGACATTATCCAACAAAGGATAAAATAGATGGATGGCATACTAGGATTTGAATTTTGCTTGTTGCCTAAAATTCCAGAGAAGGAGAGCCCCTTCATATACTTAGAGGAGCCTCTGAAGTTCTTCGTGCGTTCTTTACATTCTTCAGTATTCCTGCACCATCCTCCTCCCTGAGAAAGTTTGATTTTTTTTTTTTAAAAAAAAAAACAAGAAAGAAAGAAGAGAGATGAGTCCAACTCATAAAAAGCGAAAGCCCAGGGAACTTGAGACATCCTTAAAACATTTTCTTTGCTGATAAAGAAGTCATCCTTGACATTTAGCAATTATCACAAGAATAGTATAATCTTCATTCCTTTGAACTCTGCAATAAGTGTCCTGGTCAATTATTTGTGTTGCAAAAGTATTTATATCATAGACATTAAAAACTATAAATAACATCCATAAATGATTCTTGAAGTTGTTGCAATCCTTGCGGATCTTTCACTTCATCTATAATGATCATTTCTGGACTTGGTAATTGTGAGTTGAAAATGTGTTATATCCCAACATGTGACCTCTTTAGACCTCAAACTAAGCAACCAAAGATACTGTTTTGGTCAAAATAGAAGAAGAAGCCTTTTACAACACTTTCAATCACTAGATATGAGTGTCGCAGAAGGTCGAATCGGATACTCCAAACCAGCAGATTTAACAGAATAAAGCATGTTGTTTCCTTTGCTTATGAAATGAAACTAAGTGGATCTGCCCATTTTTTTACTCAAAAAAAAATAGAAGAAGAAAGCACATTAATTCCGATAATCCTACAACAGAGAGAAGATCTAACCGACCTCCATGTGAACCAACCAGTTGTTCACCCCTGAGCCGAAACCTGGTGCGAAATGATAAGCTGGGGGACTTCCATCCAAACAAACTGCACAATAATTCAGAAGCCACAGAGCCAAAGAAATAGTTATATTCAAGAAGAGGAAACAGGGTATAGTTTCTGAGAGATCATGAAGTCCCAGTTCAAATCCTAGCAAAAAGAAATCATGTTAGCCTAATAAAGCGACAGCAGCATTGCAAGTGTTAGGGATAAACTTATCCGACCTGCTCCTTTGGCCACAGCACTTTGCACAAGGGTGAGAGGCACATCAAAACCTTCCACTTCCAGCAAGATCAGTAGATTTAGTAAGATTAAGAGATAAATCCATGCTCCTGGTTTAGCACCAGTCATTCTGCAAGGTCAATTTGAGCACATTAAAACAGAGCAAGCTTCACTACTATCTGTTGACAATAATAGCTGCAGAGAATTTTCAGCATTTCTTAAGAAACAATTAAAGAGTGCGTCAAGAATCTGTCCAAAGTTAATGGTTGCAAATTTTTTTTTTTTTTTTTTAAATCTCATATAGCAAATTCCTTCATGCCTAAGTTAATAGGTGGATGATTAGTTTTTGTACATATGGCCAACAACTGGCTAACAATAAGCACTAAGCAGAAGTCCTCTTTCCTTTTTCTGTTTCTTTACTAAAAGATGAGTGTATGTTTACTGAATCAATGAACACCATTTTCTTAACATAAATAGGAGGAGGAGGACAGAAGAAGTATTGGTAAAAATTTTGTTTCCTTCATTCCTGATTTGATCAAGTGAGCTCTCATACCCCTCAGAAACAAAAGATCACTCTCAGCATCCTATCAAGGCAAAGGAAACCCAATTTTCTCTTTGCTATAACATCAATATAGAAGTTTGTCTAGCAGAATTTTAAGCAGACAGAAATAAAATTACCTCTGCGTGCAGGAAGTAGTGTGGACAATGAAAGTACTGGAATTGCTGATTATATTAGAAAGTCTTTTTTTTTCAAAAAAAAAAAAAACCACAGCATCATCTCACAACCCTGCAATCCATATTCCAAACCCCACAACCAAAACCTCTCTTTTATTCCTTTCAAAAGCACATGCTCTCCACTTTTTTTAAGACTCCAGAAGACAGTGATGCCCACTCAACCATCTCTTAGATATCCTACATTTAGACTAATTAGAAAAAAGATCCAGTTCTTAAGTTTTTATCCAGGAATCCATAGCCTTCCCTTGCATCTATCAAACCACCACAAAATCTTGAAAAAAAAAAAAAAATCAAAGCTGAACCCAAAAAAAAAGAAAAACATGACTTTATAAAGAACGGTTCAGAGGAGTGCAGTTTTCTGCAAAGATATGCTAAGAAATTGCACCACCTCTCTAAAATCAACAAGAGAGAACTACAAATGGAATGCACACAGCCCACCTGAACTCTTTGGAGAAGGCTCAAACTCCACCGCTTAAGGTCTCATACTACATATATTATACGACTATAAATTACTGGAAGTGCTGTCTCTCTCTCTCTCTCTCTCATTCTCTCTCTCTCTCTCTCTTTTTCTCCGTGTGCGAGGACGCTTCACGTGGAGAAAAGCCGAAGGATAAAGCGATTCCTTTCCGCGTTGCCTCGGGAGATTATCCCAACTTTGGTGCAGGCCCACTGTCAGTACATGGTTGGAAAAGGCTTTCTGAATTCTGAGCGGCGCGCGGTGCAGAACGCGCTAACCGCGCGCGGTGCAAAAAAAAAAAAAAATTCCGTTTATAATTTAAATTTTAAGCTTTGCTCACGTCACGAGTCGCATTTAATATTTCCTTTTACTCTGTTTTTACGAAAAATAATAGATAAAAAAAGAAACTTTTAAGATACACTCATACACTCCACATTGCTAAATTTTATTCAGCAAAGTCTCCAAAGAAGTTTTTTTTTTTAAAAAAAGCTTAAGGCTATTTGCCCATCAATCTCTAAATTAAAAAATAGATAATTAATTCTCTAATTATAATTATAATTAATTTTTATTATTTAAATTACAATTAAAAGTAATAAAAAATGAATGCATGACCATCATATGATCACTATTTTTTATCAAGATTATTTATTTTAAAGAATGAATGTTGTTAAAGAATGAATGTTGTTAGTCTTTTATCCCATAATTTATTATAAAAATATAATATTCCGTAGTCATATGGTTATTGTGTGATTATTTTTTATTTTTTAATATTGAATTTAAATGATAAAAGTTAATTGCAATTCAAATCAAAATTAGAGATTAATTCTATTTTTTTTTTTTTTAAAAAATATTTAAATATCTTACAATTAAGAAAAATTAAATTAATGATCAAATTAATTATACATAAAAGATTATTCTACATTGTTATACCTTCATGTCATTAAGGCAATTTCGGCATCAAAATCATATTAATTATGATACAAATTTTATATTTCAAAATAATATGCTTTTAGATGATTAACATGCATAAACAATTGTAATTATATCATAAAAATAACAAAAAAATTATAGATATCTATCGGCGCGGAGTAGGAAATAGGAATGAATGTAGATGTGAATCTAAATATTTACTTTTAAAAAATATTTCATAACACACCAAAAGCGCCTTGAAATTTCTTCTTGTTATGAGGAGCTGAATAAAGAGAGCATCAAATACCCCTTAACGAGTATATTAACAGAGTTATTTTTTAAATTGATATTAATTAAAATTGATTTTACTTATTTAATACGTAAATCAAATATTTTATGTAAATATGTTAAAGTTAAAAATATTGTTTAACATTTTCAACGTCATCCGAAACCACATCAGCAATATAAAACATCACTTGAAATGGCACTTCAAAAAGTACCACTTAAAATGACGCTTTTAAAATTATCATTTCAATATGCATTTTTTTAGTACCATAATAAATGTTAAAAATATTATTTTAAATATTATTTTAAATTTTAACATTATTTATATAAAATATTTGACTTTATATTAAATAATTAACATTGATTTAAAAAATAGTTCATATTAACGAGTGTCCTGAGACACACATTAGGGCAAGCAATATACCAAAAGAGAGCCCTTTTTTAAACCGATGTTTGATATTGGTTTTACATGATTAGGATGGAAAAAAAAAAAATTTATGATGATAATGTTAAAGAAAAAAATATCATTTCAAATGATACTTTTTTTTTATATTGTGGCATAGAAAAAACATCACTTAAAGCACCATTTCAAATGATACCTTTTTTCTTTTTATTATGGCATAGAAAAAACATCACTTAAAGCATTATTTCAGGGTTTCTTAAAAATACCATTTGAAGCGGTGCTTTATTTTTTCTCATCAAATAAGACTTTGTGCAAAAGAAAAAAATAATGGCTTTGTAGAAGCATCATTTGAGATAATACATTTAAAAATATTATTTTAAATGATATTCTTTTTAAACATAATAAACAAATATTTTTTTATTATTTTTTTATATTTTTTTTTATTTTACTCACGTAAAACTGGTGTCAAACGAGTTTAAAAAAAAACTCACCAAAAGAAGCTTGGACTCATGAATCATGATGCCGGGGCCGAGCCAGTCCAGCAGTGTTGAATTCCGAGCCACTGAATGCGGGCTGGCTGGCGCGCGTGTCGCGCATTTATGCGGTTCAGCTGCGATCGAATCTATACGCAGACGCGCAAACAAAACTTGTCGGCGTTTTTCTTTTTTTTTTTGTTCTTTTTTCCGGAATGGCGTCCGACGTCGCGTGAAGCATCGCTGTCGGTGTGCTCGGATCGGAAGCCGGTTCACAGCTCCATCGCCCGCACGTAGAACCCACGCGGGCTCCCGTCCTTCTCCCGTCCACTATTCTTAGCAACGCTCGGTGGCCACTGAAAACGCCTCCGTTGTCTCTTTTCTCTGGCTGGCTGTAAAATGAAGCCTTTGGATTAATCCACAAACTTCAAGCTTCTACTTTTATCCGGTTGATAGTGTAAAAAAAATAAGCATCCATGTAAATATAACTATTTGCTTTTCAATTAATAAAAAAAATATTTTACACTAGTTCAAGATTCAAAATCAAATTAAAAAATGAGTATTAAAAGGTAAAGAAAGTAAAATATTTCACTAATTCATCATCAGCATACAAGATAAAGTTTTTTTGATAAGCTTACACAAGGTAGGAAGATAAAGATTTATGTTCTTGAAGGAATTAATGGAGTTCTTGATGATAGAAAGATAAGAAAAACTAATTATTTAAGAAAGTATAAGAGTGTATGATCAAACTTAAGTAATAGATGAAGTGAGTTAATGATGACAAAATTTTTATGAGATTATGATCTTCCATATTTGTGCTAGCTTCCAAGTACATTAAAGAGCTATTAATTTATTTTACTAGATAAAATTGTTTCAAAAATTTACTTTACAAATTTAATGGATAAGCTATCATCCTATGGTGAGAAGGAAGGGCACTCGGATCACTGCTCATCCTTCAATTGAGATGGCAATATCGAGCTTCAATTCCACTAAATATTGTTGATCCCTGCTGTTGCTCATCTTTTCATGGCAATTTATACCGCTGTGTGCATTTTTCGTTGGCAAGAATAAAAGGAGTGCAGTGATATCTTTTATTATTAGCTAAATAACATGTAATATATTCTCCATCTTATCACTGCTCATCCTTCAATTGAGATGGCAATATCGAGCTTCAATTCCACTAAATATTGTTGATCCCTGCTGTTGCTCATCTTTTCATGGCAATTTATACCGCTGTGTGCATTTTTCGTTGGCAAGAATAAAAGGAGTGCAGTGATATCTTTTATTATTAGCTAAGTAACATGTAATATATTCTCCATCTTATCTCTTATATGGCATGTAGCTTTAGACTTGTTTCAAACTTGGTAAGTTTGTAATAATTATGTTGTAGTCATATTACCCTCTTCAAACATCCGCGAGCGTCCAGTCATCTCTTCGGTGAGCATAGAATCTTCTGGTGAGCTTCGCCTTAGTTGGGAGTCTGCAAAAAGTCCCGAAGACCAAATATTTTGATAGGACTCTTCGATGCTCAAGTCAGTACTCTGGGCAACAACCGTGAGCTTGAGAAAGCTCAAAAGAGAGAGAGAGAGGCTTAGAGAGATCCTCTTTGTTTGAGCCAGTATGAGCGTTTAGGAGTTATGAGTTACGTGGTCGAAGGTCCCTCTTACCCATTTTATTGATGCCTGGAGTCTGCTCATCTTGGGGCATGATCACTTGTCAGAGCATTTATGGCAGGAGCAACACTAGTGGGGCTTACCTCCTTATGGCTTGTCCGAGCTGGCAGGCCATGTCCCGTCTGATATGAGTGGTTGCATGGTTGGTGGGCCAGGTCCCATCAGAGTGGGTGGTCACTTGATTTGGACGATTGTTGCAGGCTTGCAGGGCATGGGCTGCTGTTATGGTGTTTGCCAGAGATGTATTCCCTATGCCGCACATCAGTTGTCCTGTGCGGACAATGATGAGTAGTGAAGCCATGCATGTGGGGGCCGCAGGCAGCAGGTGCGGCCACATGATGGCCACATACGGTAGTAGGCCACGTGGGGGCTGCTGATGCTGGGGTCGGTGCTGGGAGCTGGGTCGGTGAGGCCGACGCTAGAGTCGGTACTGGGGCCAACATTGGAGTTAGTGCTGGGCTGCCTATGGAGGCTGGGGCCGACTCCTGAGGAGAGGCCACCTTAGAGACTAGGGCTGAGTCCAGAGAGGAGCTGCCTTGGAGCTGGGGCCGCCTTGGAGGCTGGAGTCGAGTCCAGAGAAGAGGCCGCTTAGGAGGCTGGGGCTGAGTCTGGAGAGGAGGTCATCTTGAAGGATGGGGCTAAGTCCAGAGAGGAGACTGCCTCAGAGAGAAGGCCGCCTTGGAGTTGGGGCTGAGTCTGGAGAAGAGGCCACCTAGGAGGCTGGGCCGAGTCCGGAGAGGAGGCCGCCTTGGTGGATAGGGCCGAGTCCGGAGAGGAGGCCACCTTAGAGGCTGGGGCTGCCTTAGATGAGCCAAGGCTAGCGAGATGGGCCGACTTGCTGAGGCTGACTAGGACGAGCCAAGGCCGACGAGAATGGGTCGACTTATCGAGGCCGACTCCAGAGGTCGAGTAGAGGATGCCGACTTCGGAGGCCAATGCCGATTGGGGGGTCCAATCCGAGTGCAATCACCATTGTCCATGGGGCTTACTGGCTCCATCAGATGCCCCCCACACTCTGAGCTTGTGCGACACGTGCCTTACATCCACCAAGCAAAAGGAATGTAGAGCTCTTCATTTCATATTTGCCTTATGTGGATGTTTGCATGCTC
Source organism: Calamus simplicifolius (assembly GCA_900491605.1). Classification (NCBI taxonomy): domain Eukaryota; kingdom Viridiplantae; phylum Streptophyta; class Magnoliopsida; order Arecales; family Arecaceae; genus Calamus; species Calamus simplicifolius. The sequence goes on from UESW01004405.1 coordinate 642,015, forward strand.
TTTAAAGTTGTGCATTTACCTGCTCAAAAAACTTTAAGCAATGTTGGAGGTAAGTTGATTATCTTTATTGGCTGAGGATAGCCAGCAATCCTCTTCCGATGCATAGTCTGGGAATGGATGCCCATCAACTATGAGCTGGGAAGTTGATCTCTCCTGCTGTGAGCTAACTTGGTCTTCTTCTTTTGACATTAAGTCTGGAAGTGGGTGCCTATCCACCGTGAGTTGGTAGTTGATCTCTCCAAATTGAGTTGACTTGGGGCTTCTAATTGACTTGCTAAGGGCGATTTGTTGCCATATGTTGTAAGTGCATAATTTAAGTTACGGCCTTACCTAGTTGGTCGTTGACCGTTGAGGCAGAGTTGAGCCGTTGAGGCAAAGATGAAGCGCAGCCTAGGTGGCCGAATGGATCAAAGTCCTACCTAGGAGGCTAGCTGGATTTCCTTGGTTGGCTGAGAGCAGCCAGTTTCATCAACTGTGAGCTAGAGAGTTGGTCTTTTCCAACTATGAGTTGGCTTAGTCTTCTTGGCTGGCTGAGAGTGGCCAGCAGTGTCAGCTATGAGCTGAAGAGTTGATCTCTCCCAACTGTGAGTTGATCTTGAAGACATCTAGCCTGGAGATGCCGAAGAAGAGGAGGAGCCAGAGAGAAACGATGCCAAGGATGGATCAAGGTCCTCTGGGGCATAGGCCCTTATATGTTAGTTTATTTGAATATTTTTGTAGTTCAACTTTGTCGGTTTTCCTGTAATGCATTTAAATATTAATGAAAAGAAACATTTTCTCAAAGTGTAGCATACCTAGCTTTTGTAGCTTTTTGCCTTTGCATTGTGTTTGATGTCGACGCCGATTAGAGGCTTGAAAGCTTTTTCTTTGGAACTGCCTTGGGGTTTTCTTTGGCCAGCCCGTGTGGTGACCCGAGAGCTGCTGAAGTCGTCGGGGTCCTTTTTTTTTGTAATCGCTTCGGGGATTTCTTCGGCCGGCCCGAGTGATGACCCGAGAGCTGCTGAAGTTGTAGGGTCCTTTTTCTTCGTAACCGCCTTGGGGGTTTTTTCGATCGGCCCGAGTGGTGACCCGAGAGCTGTTGAAGTCATCAGGGTCCTTTTTCTTCATAACCGCCTTGAGGGTTTCTTCGGCCGACCAGAGGGGTGACCCAAGAGCTGCTAAAGTCATCGGAGGCCTTTTTCTTCATAACCACCTTGGAGGTTTCTTTAGTTGGTCTGAGGGGTGACCCGAGAGCTACTGAGGTCGTCGGGGTCCTTTTGGAACTGCCTCGGGGGTTTCTTCGGCCAACCCAAGGGGTGACCCAAGAGTCGTCGGAACCATCAAAAGTCTTGAACCGCCTCGAGGGTTTCTTTGGCCAGCCCGGGGGTGACTTGATAGTTGTGACCATTGGGGTCATTTTGGAACTACCTTGGGGGTTTCTTTGACCGGCCCGAGTGGTGACTCGAGAGTCGTTGGAACCATCAAAGTCTTGAACTGCCTCGGAGGTTTCTTCGGCCGGCCAAGGGGTGACCTGATAGTCGCGAAACCATCAGATCCTTTTGGAACCGCCTCAGGGGTTTCTTCGCGCTGACCCAAGGGGGTGATGCAAGAGCCGCCTGGGCCATTAGGAGCCTTTTTGAAACCGCCTGAGGGGTTTCTTCATGCCGGCCCAAGGGGTGATTGTTGAGAAATTGATTTTCATACTGTAAGAAGACTGGAGCTCTTACTTGGGTGGCTTGGAGCTCCTTTGTGAAGTATTTTTGGAGGAACTTGTCTCCTTCTACTGATTTGAATATTTCAACATGTTGATGACCTGCCCCCTAGGGAATCATGTTAACTGGAGATGGAAGGTACCAGCACCCTCGTTTGGGGGCTTCATGATTATGGTGTGTTGCTGGTGAGCTTAATGGTGCTCTTGCTGATGAGCTTGATGTTGCTTCCACTGGAGAGCTTAAGGAGGCTTTTGCTGGAAAGCTTGATGGTGCTCTTGCTAGAGAGCTTGAGGGGCTCTTGCTGGAGAGCTTGATGATGCTCTAGAGAGGCATGACGACATTGAGTCTCTCACTGAGGGGATCTCCTATAGGTTAAATGATGGATGGCCTGAGCAGCAACTAGAGGGAGGGTAGAAGCTCCTGGTTGCTGCTATGTGGCTATGAAATTTTGCTCCTGTAGCTTTTGGACAGCTACTGCCAGTACTTGGACTTGTTAGGTTATGGCAATGAACTGGTCCACTTGAGTGGATTGAGGTGGTGAGGATGGTGGAGTAGAGCGGCTAGCTTTCTGTTGCTCAGCTCGTCATGAGGATGCTTTGTCACGACTGGTAGAAACCTCTTGGGTTTTGTCATCATCATCTTTTTTGATTTGGGAGGCATGAGGATCTGCATGCCAGCATTGTTGATGATCTGTGCATTGCCCCCCTACTTGATGCGCCAATCTATTGTAGCCAGATCACCCTCCTCGAACTTTCGCGAGCATCTGGTTGCCTTCTTCGGAGAGCTTAGGATCTTTCAGTGAGCTTTGCCTTGGTCGAGAGCCTGCAAAAAGTTATGGGGATCAGAGATTCCAACGAGAATCCTCTGACGCTCAAGATAGTGCTTTGGGCAACAACCGTGAGCTTAAGAAAGCTCAAAAGAGAGAGAAAGGCTTGGAGATATCCTCTCTGTTTGAGCTAGTATGAGCGTTTAGGAGTTGTTGTGAGTTACCTGGTCGGGGTTCCCTTTAACCCATTTTATTGATGCTTGGAGTCTGCTCGTCTTGGAGCATGATCACTTGTCAGAGTATTTATTGCAGGGGTAGCACTAATTGGGCTTGCCTCCTTGTGGCTTATCCGAGATAGAAGGCCATGTCTCGTCTGATATGGGTGGCTACATGATTGGTGGGCTAGGTCCCGTCAGAGTGAGTGGTCACTTGATTTGGACAATTATTGCAGGCCGTTGTAGGCTTGCAAGGCATGGGCGGCTGTTATGGCATTCACCAGAGATGTGTTCCTCATGCCGCATGTTAGTTGTCCTGTGCGGATAGTGATGAGTCGTGGAGCCAGGCATGTGGGGGCCGCAGGCAGCAGGTGCGACCACATGGCGGCCACAGGTAGTAGCAGGCCACGTGGGGGCTGCTGACACTAGTGTTGGTGCCGGGAGCTGGGTTGGTGAGGCCGATGCTATAGTCGGTGCTGGGGCCGACGCTAGAGTCGGTGAGGCCGATTGTGGAGTCGGTACTGAGGCCAACGCTGGAGTCGGTGCTGGGCCGCCTATGGAGGCTGGGACCGAGTTCGGAGGAGAGGCCACCTAGGAGGCTGAGGTCGAGTTCGAAGAGGATCTAGGCCATCTTGGAGGCTGGAGCCCAGTTTGGAGAGGACCGCCTAGGAGGCTGGGGCCGAGTCCGGAGATGAGGCCGCCTTGGAGCTGGGGCCACCTTGGAGGCTGGGCCGAGTCTAGAGAAGAGGCCACCTAGGAGGATGGGGCCGACTCCGGAGAGGAGGCCACGGAGTCGGCCACCTTGGAGCTGGGGCCATCTTGGAGGCTGGGGCCAACTAGGACAAGCCAAGGTCGACGAGGATGGGCCAACTTGCTGAGGCCAATTGGGACGAGCCAAGGCTGATGAGGATAGGCCGACTTATCGAGGTCGGATCTGGAGACCGAGTAGAGGAGGCCGACTTCGAAGGCCGATGCCGATTGGGGAGTCTGATCTGAGTGCAATCATCGTTGTCCATGGGGCTTATTGGCCCCATCAAATTCCATCTTCGAAAGTATATGCAATTTTTATCATTTGTTAAGGAGAGATATGAGACATGCATATAATGCGGAGGACCGTGGAAAAATAAAAAATAGTAGTATATATTAAAAATATATATTATATTAAATAATTTTATAGATAAAAAATTATAACTTAAAAGATTTATTATCAAATATCATATAAAACAAAAGAATCATATTTTTAATAATTAAAATGGATTTATGCTAGAATTGACAAAAAGGGACAAATCATAGATAATTAATAATTTATTGGTTTAGTTAAATCATTAAAAAAATATTTAATTATTTAAAAGTATTTATAATACATAAAAATAATTTTTTTTCTACATTACATATATTACATGTCACTCTTGTAAAAACATCACCATACCAATAAAGCAACAACTTATAATAATTTTTTTGTAAGAATAAATTATAATCAATTTATTTGCATTACATAAAAAAGATTTTTTATCTTATTCTTAGCAAAACCAAGCCTACTGATAATGTCTTCAAATTTCAAATATCAACTTTAAAATAATTATTATGCACAAAAATTAAAAATTATTTTATTAAAAATTTAATGGATAACATATTTTTAGTTCTTATTTTACATTAATGTGCTAAGAAGAGACAAAATTGCTCACTTATGTATATGGGTAGTTGCCGTCTACACTCTGTATAAACAAACAAATGCTTTAATCTTTTTTTTTTTCTGAGTGAATAGAAGTTTCGATTGATTAGCTTGGCTACAACCAATTAAACCTTCCTTTTACGTTAGCACAGAGGAAGTCTAAGGCCCCAAGCAACCTTATCATACCGCCCTTCTTCTTTTAATTCTTTTGATTCTATGAGAAGCAAGCTAGAGTATAGGATTTATAAAATTTTGGGAGCCTTGTCCCTGCAAAGTCCGCCAATGAATGCATATAAAAGTGAGATTGTATTTGCAAATTTATAAAGAAAATTAATGGAAGTGTAATTCTCTATATTTATAAAATTGTTCAAGATTGTGGCATAATAAAGTATTACCAGATGTTTCAATTGTAGCATGGATACTTCACACCCTAGCATCGGCATGCATATAGAATGTAAAACATCTGTTCATGAAGAATATTACTCTAATATATATATTATGAGACAGCACGATAGCTTTACTGACAGAAAAGTTTGTAGCTGAATTAGCATTCCTCAAAATGTAATTGATAAAAATAAGAGATAAATATACTCTATAACCCTTCATGTAAGGTCTGATTTTACTTTATCTATCTGTGATTTCAAAAATATCACTTAACTCATTTAAGTTTAGTTTCATTCATGACTGTTTATTTTTATTATTATTATTTTATTATAGGTGGACGATCACATCATTTTGGGGTGAGTCAAGCCCGAAATATCGAAGTATATAATTTGTTGCAAAATGACTGCTTATTGCTGTTACCCATCTTGCTCATGACATTTCAAAAATAAAAAAAAAATAGATGAAGATGAAAGGACCAGTAAAAGGGGTAGAGAAGATAATCAATGGTTATTTTTTCTTAGGTTGTCTTCAAAAAATCAATAGAATCTTGCGTTCTTAACATCTCCCATTTTGATTTCTCAAAACAAAAGACATTAGGCGAAGATCTATTGATTAATAATCTCATTTTTCACATCAAATCTAAAAATACCGAAGTATTAAAGGAGAAGCCACATTCGGAATCAATCAGTTAGCACAGATCTACAATGAAGAACAATAATCTCATTCAATCTTCTTTGATTTGAAACAAGAATCTTGATTCTTTACCTCTGGATTCAAAAGGGTTATCGTTGGATTAAAAAACCCTAAAAATTTGATGAAAATAGGAATTAAAGAATAGCATTTTAAAATGCATACCCAATTTCTGCCGGTTTGATAAAAATGAACTTCAAAAGTTGTAAGAATCTATTGATTTTTTTGAAGAAAATCCAAAAAGCAATTTCGCAATTATCTTCTCCAACCATTTTTTGCTATTTTTTCATTTTTCTCTATTTTTTGAATCATTACAAATATAATAAATAGTTTAAACTCTCATGTAGGTAACGATCGCAAACAACTATGGATGAAAATTGATATCAGATAGGTTAAGTGACACTTTTCAAACTACAGTTTGACAAAGTAAAATCAAATTTTATCTTAGAGGGATAAAGTGTATCTATTCTCAGAAATAAAGAAAGAGAGCATATTTTCAATACTAAAGAGTAGTTGATCAAAACATTTTTGATGTAGTTAAACTATTCATTGTTTATTAGGTTATTGAGCTTTTTGTTCTGTCTTTTCCTCTTCTATTTAGAGTTGTAGATTCCATGGAGACTAGTAAAGGATTGTTTAATTATATGAGAGAAGTCTTTGCCATCACCCAAAATCGATTTTGAATATATTGTATTTATTATTAAATAATATTTATGATATAACTTAGATTATTGGATGCCTTAATATTAAATTTAAATTTTATTTTGCTCTTTAGTTATTTGCCTTAATATTATAATGGATACCTTGCATATTTACAAAGTCATATGTCATGGTTGTTATATTTTGGCTCAGGATGTGGTGAATGCCCCATTGTATAGCGTCTCGCATGCATGCAAGCTTATTTAACTTTTTAGCTGTTACGTAAATCACGAATCTTGATCAATAACAAGATTTGGTTGGCACGTTTTAATTTTTCCTTTAACATGGTGATTTGATAGCTTATCTGATTTTGTTTTCTAATGATGCAGTGATCAAATTTTTCTTTATGCTTCTCTTTTTGTTCTTCATGTAAAGATGCTAAAAGGGTTTGCTACAGATAATTTAATGGAGATGAAATAAGGACTAGAAATTGTTTTCTTTACTCCCAGGTCTCCAATTTTTCTCCCTTTTTCTTAAATATAGGTTGCTTCTCATCTCTGGAGCTCTGCATGTCACATGCTATTCAACAACGCCTAAAATATCACTGCCTTCTTTCTTATTTCAAAAGCCATAACTATAAGGTAGTATTTGAAATAGGGGATAGAGGGGATATTCAAGAAATATTCTCTCTTATTTCCAAAAGCCATAACTATAAGGGATAGCTGGGAATAAAGTTAACCAAAGGGATAATCCATGATTAACCATGGGATATCCCCTCAATTTATTCCCTAGAAATGTAGGAATAACTGGTTATCCCTCCAAAATAAGAGTAGAAAAAGTTATCCTATGGATTTACCTTTTTGCATTTGATATGATCAATGGGATAGCCAAGGGATATCCCTAGGGATAGCTAGGGGACAAACTCTATCCCGTACACTTATCTATGAATAATATTTTTTCTATCAAACACTACCTTAAGGATAGCTGGGAATAAAGTTAACCAGAGGGATAATCCATGGTTAACCATGGGTTATCCTCTCAATTTATTTCCTAAAAAATGCAGGGATAGATGGTTGTCCCTCCAAATAAGAGTAAAAAAAAAAGTTATCCTATAGCTTTACCTTTTTGCATTTGATATGATCAATAGGATAACCAAGGAATATTCCTAGGGATAGCTAGAGAATAAACTCTATCCGTACACTTATCCATGGATAATATTTTTTCTATCAAACACTACCTTAATAATCTTACCTAATCTACCAAATATATAATACAAGAATTGTTAAAGAGACACAAGGATTTACGTATAGATTAGATATATAAAAATTAGCAAGTTTGATTGCAATCCACTGAATATCTTAGCATTCTTGTATTGCAACATTGTTTGAAGTGTAAGTAGACCAATGAAACATCAGTGACAATATATAATTTTTTTCTTATTTTGTTGATCTTTTGTTTTAGAGAGAAATTTAATTTCCACAAAGTACTATTCTAGCCTAATAGAGGTTTTATGGTTCCTTTGTTACTTGAAATTAAGATTATTGAAAAATTCTAAGCCTATGTCTGTGTAATATATAAATATATTTTCACTTAGTTTCGTGAGCAATATTGAAAAAGATATAATCACAGTGATATTGATTATGATGTCATTAAGTTTCAACTTTGCCTTGCAATTAATAAACATAATTTTTTTTCTCTTATATATATTTTTTTGATATCCTCTTTTTAGGGAGATATCAAGAATGGATTTTTATGTGACAATTAGCTAGGTTGGTGATGTGTGCAGCGTTTTGGATACATTAGTTATTTACAAGGTTTATATAATTCTATATGCTAAGAGTTGATTTAATTATAATAATTTAAAAATATTACAGATAAAAGGATTTTTCATATCTTTTGGACACTGGATTAACACAGGTTACGAGATTCATCACTTGATGTATAGGAGGTATAATTTACTAACCTTATTAAATTTGAATTTAAGAAGAAAGTGATGAGGAGCTAACAGTGTTGTTGTCAACTCGTCCTTTTCGAGCATTCGCGGGCATCTGGTCACCTTATCCAGTGAGCTCGAAATTTTTTGGTAAGATTCTCGCGATCGGGTACCTGCAAAAAGTCCCAAGGATCAAAGATTCCGACGGAACCCTTCAACACTCAAGTCAATGCTCTGAGCAACAGGCGTAAACTTGAGAAAACTCAAAAGAGAGAGACTAGAGAGGTGCTCTCTGTGATCGTGTATGAGCGTGTAGGAGTGTTGTATGTTAGTTACCTCATCGAGGGTCCCTCTTATCCTTTTTATTAACGTTTGAGTATGTGAGATTTGAAATGTAACCACCCTCCAAAACTGTAGGTTGTACCCCATCTAATATGGATGGCTGCAGCTAGCTGTCTTATCAGATATCATGGGCGGTCGTTACGGGGCTTGCCAGATATCATGGGCGATCGTTACGGGACTTGCCAGATATGTCTTTCACATTGCACGTCTGTTATCCTGTGCGGAGAGTGGGGAGACATATGGATAGTGATGGAGCCAAGCATGTGGGGGCCACAGGCAGCAGGTGGGCCACATGGTAGTTGCAATCGGTAGTAGACCATGTGGGCATCGAGGCCGACTCTAGGGTCAATGCTAAGGTCGACACCGAGGAGGCCGAGTAGAGAAGGCTGACTCCGGGGCCTAGTAGAGAAGGCCAAGACCGAGGGGGACTGAGTTCGGAGGAAGGGCCGCCTAGGAAGCTGGGGTCGAATCTGGAGGAAGGCCGCCTAGGAGCTGGGGCCGCCTTGGAGTCAAGGCCGCTGAGAATGGGTGAGGCCGGCGAGAATGGGTGAGGCCGGCGAGGATGAGGCTGATTGGGATGGGCCAGCCCCAGTGTGATCACCGTTGCCCATGGGGGTTCACTGGCCCATCAGATCCCCCACACTCCTAAGCTTGTACGACCGCGTGTCACCAAGCGAAAGTAGTGTAGAACTTCTTTATCTTTGCACTTGTCTTTTCACACTTGCTTTAGGCTCGACCCCTTCTAAGTGGGGGAACCTATTACTTTTGATAATTTTTGTCTGCCTGGTGTGGGCATGTGACCATGTCTGCATGCTCTCTGAAGCTATGCATTTGTCTGTTTTAAAAAACTTTAAGCAATATTGGAGGTAGGTTTATTACCTTTGACTGGCTGAGGGCAGCCAACAATCCTCTCTCGACGCAGAGTCTAGGAGTGGATGCCTATCAACTGTGAGCTAGAAAGTTGATCTCTCTTGCTATAAGCTGACTTGGACATTAGGTCTGAAAGTGGGTGCTCATCAACTGTGAGTTGGGAGTTGATCTCTCCAAATTGTGAGTTGACTTAGGGTTTCTAATTGGCTTGCTGAGAGCGATTTGTTACCATTTTTTGTAAGTGCATAATTTGAGTTAAGGCCTTAACTAGTTGGTCGTTGGCCGTTGAAGCAGAGTTAAGCCGTTGAGGCTGAAATGAAGTCGTTGAGGCAAAGTTGAGGCCGTCGAGAGCCTTTTGGAACTGCCTCGGGGGTTTTTTCGCGCCGGCCCAAGGGATGACTCGAGAGCCGCTTAGGTCATCGGGAGTCTTTTGGAATTGCCTCAGGAATTTCTTCACGCCAGCTCAAGAGGTGACCCGAGAGCCACCTAGGCCATCGGGAGCCTTTTAGAACCGCCTCGGTGTTAAGAAATATGTCCTACAACCATTCATCTAGCTTATAGACGGTTGTGATTCATTGTACATAATTTATTTGATTAATAAAAGTTATTCTGGTAATACAGCATATTTTTCATCTTCCAATAGAACTCTTATATGTTGTAGTCCTTAGAATTACATTTATTCAAGAGAGAAGGAATTGTCGAGTAATTCTTAAATGGGTTCGCGATTGAATAATACGTTATTACCTAGGACAATAACGTAGTCGAGTATAGGTCGTTGCGTGCTATATATGTTGGTTCGTCCTCTTAAACCAAGGAGTGTATGACATTAGTATGGCATGCAGGTGAGTGTAGGAGTACATTTACTGAACAGTGACTCACCTCTATTGAGCACTCTACTGTCAAGGGTATCTCATAGAAGGGAAATGGGTATAAGTGTCCCTTTGACCTGAGACTATCATGATGACTTAGTAAGCAACTCACTGTACTTAGGCGCTGGGCTACCTAAATTTCTAATCCAGTGACGGAAGGTTGCTGGGTACAGTCAAGTACTTATTAAATTAGTGATGAGTCAAGATGGAATTGTCCACTCTAAGTATTAGAGTTAATTCTCAGTTTGTGTTTTAATTTTGCAAAACCTTGGCCAGGATAATCCATGTAACGAGTCACAGGATTGTACACATTGAAACACACTTAGATGTTTTTTGGAAGTTGGCAGTGAACTCTAAATTCATCTTGAGTATTTGGACAAGGGGATGAATTATACGGTAACCATAGCATAGGTTTCTGAATATTTCTTTGCATACATTTCGTCTATTCGGATGTCGGGTACCATTGCTAGATGGTCACATCGATTGGTATAGGAAGTGTTCCTATGCTATCGACTTAGATTCAAACCTATGGAGTCACGCACATAGTCAGGTGACCTGAAGACAGGCTTGACCCATGATCTAAGTGGGACTTGGTCATATGGGTAATACCAAATTTATACTAACAATGTCTAGCTAGCACCAGGCATTAGCGGTAGTACTTATTCTAGGAATGAACTTGAGTTAGTTTGTAACTCAAATAAATTTTTGGGATTTATTCAGACCCATTGTAGGGTAGGACTTGAACCATAGACCAATGGTTGGTCTGACGATAGAGTAGTTTAGATCTGGTTTCAAAATGGTTTGAATTGGATATCCAATATAGTATCTGATCGTTTATTTATGAATTTTAAAATTATAAATTACTTCAAATTAGAAATTAGATAAGTCCAATGTGAAGTATGGTTCGAGATCTTTGCATAGGTTCTTTCGGATTTCAATTTGAACTTCAAACGAATTTAATCTAATTATTGCTGTATTATAGATATTTTTAAATATTTTAAAATTAGGGCAGCCACTAGTATTTAAAATTTTATAAAATTTACGGTTTTATCATTTCATGAAAATTATTATTTTGTTTGAATTACGATTTTACCATTGAGATGGCATGAATTTAAAATTTTATATAAATTACGATTTTACCATTCTGATGATATGAATTTAAAATTTTGTTTAAATTACTATCTTTCCATTAAGATGATGTGAATCCATAAATTTGTTTTATAATAATTTTTTTACGCATTGACAATACACGTCGTAACTCATCCGCTTTCAAAAATCAGATATTATCTATCTGTAAAACAAATTCAAAAAGTTGTTTTGGGTTATTTTTATGGTGGATTTATTTAAGAAATCTTTGTCAACCTTTTCTTTGACAATCACGGTAGTAGAAAGAAAGTCCAAAATCAGAGAAGTCCAAGAAAGAGGGTCTCTTCGCTTGGAGAAGAGTTCTCTATTCCTTCTGTTTCTACATCCCCTGTCTCAAGGTTTTGCATGCATACAAAATAGAGGAGTGGCATGTGCGACTCTCGCAAGGCATCAAGAGGAAAATATTCATATGAGATCAGATATGCATCCAGTTTTTGCATCAGGTACGTAAACTGAAAGGTATAAAAATTTAATTTTAAATTTTGCATGCTTTCAATTATAGATATATATAATGTATTTTATAAATTTAATTAGATTAAATTTAAATAAAATACATACATACAAATAAACCTAATATCCTGGGACATCCTAGAAATAATTTTTTCCTACAAATGGTATCAGAGCCTCCCAGGTTTAGGAATGCATAGTAAATATGTAATGATCAAAGCATGTTTTAAAGTAGATCTAGTTTAGATCTAAATATGATGCATGATTAAAGCATGTTTATTAATGATCAAAGCATATTCAAAAGTAGATCTAATGTAGATCTAAATATAAAGCATGATTAAAGCATATTTATTATTGACAAAAGCATGTTTATTAGTAGGACTAGTGTATATCTAGAACCCTATGCATTGCTATGTTTCTGGATTGGGTGGATTCATTTGGCCGTCCAGTCTGTTGAGGTTTCACAACCTCTGTTACCCTCATCACGGGGTGCTAATTAAGTTATGATCCATGAAACATATCTAAAATAAAAAAAGGTTAAAATTATTATATTTTTGATCTTAATATCATGATATTTTAGATTAGATCTAATATTAAATTATGAGATAAATGTTAATTAAATTAACATTAAAATTTTATATCATAAATAAAATATTGTAAAATTGTTTTACAAGATAAATTTTGAAATTGTTTCAAATTAGAAAATTGGATTAACTTAATTAAGAATTAAGTTGATGACTAAAAGATTTTAAATCATAAATCCACAAATCTGGGTAAATGGGTTAGCTTGGGTCAGGTTTAGTAATTGGGTTAGACCTGAGTTTGGAATGAATGGACCAAGTAGAGAATTAAGTCTAATCAAATGCTGAATTAGGTTTCTTCTCTATACATCTCTTGATTAGTTAGATTGATCAGTCCATACATCTAAATGGACTTGATTTTTGGCTCAGCGGTGAGCCTGAGTTTCTAGGCTAGTCTAATTGAGTCTGGTAAACCAATTGGTGTCTAAGGTAAGTCTGACATATTGATTAAGGTTTTTAATTTGGGGCTACCTCTTACCTGGCCAACTTGGTTGGTGTCTAAGGTAAGATAGTTAATGGCACAACCCATTCCTTGATCCCACTTGTAACATTCTGAAAACTTTGTAATTTATTGAACATATTAATGACATTTTTCATTTGAAATGAAAGTCAGAGAGTTTCAGTGAAGTGTGGGTGTGTTGGCTTTTTGATAAATGTAAAGAGAAGAAATTTTGGAGCAAACAAGTGTATTTTTGAGTGCTAACGAGTTTGATTTAAGAAATTGAGAGATTTAAGTTTAATAGGCTTAAATCACAAGAAAAATCGAGTTTAGTTTGAGTTTTATTCTTAAATGATATTTTTAGTATTTAGAGTCAACTCTAATTGAAGTGGAGTCGACTCTGGCATGGTTTTGAACTTCTGGCACACTTTGGAGTTGACACCTGCAGAAAAAAATAAAAGGTTAATATTTCTGCTGCAATATTGGAGCCGACACCAAATCTGTTGGAGCCGACTCTAAGACGGAAGATTTTCTGGGTTAAATCTTGAAAATTTCATATCTATTTCGTTTTAAGTCCGATTTGAGTGCTGTTTGAACCGTTAGATTTCTAAAATTGAGCTCTTCAAGTTGCTAAAGCATTTTCTTAGAAATGTTACATAAAAGTATTAATTTAAATAAAAATGATAATCTAGGCTATAAATCAATTAAAAAATGTTATATCATGGGCAAAATGGAAAAAGGCTCCGATGTCAATTGCTAATTATGTTAAGGGCAATTTAAAAAAGAAAATCTAATGGCCAACTATCATGGTTATGAGTGAGCCATGTGTTTTCTAAAAAGTGTGCATTAAGAGTGTTTAAGGATAAAATAGGAATTTGGCATGCCTTAGCTCTTAAGTTACCCATGACTTGGCCCAAGTCATTAGAGAAAAAGAAAAAATGTGGGTTCAGCCAGAGAAAAGAAAGAAAGAAAGAAAGAGAGAAAGAAAAGAAGAAGAGAGGAAGAGAAAGAAGAAGAAGGAGAAAGAAAGAGGAAGGGAAAGAGAAGCTTGGGGTTTGTGTTTGACTCCAGGTAAGCTATAGCTTCCTTAGATCTTGCATGACTTTATATCTTCTTAGATTATTATATTTTGAGGTAATAGTGGAAGTAACCTTGAGTAAAGAAAGGGTGAAAGAAAATAATGAGATATTAGAGGATAGAGCATATATGCATGCATGGTTTCGTGGGAAAACCTCGTGTGGAGGTAATCCTAATAGCTATCATATTTGTATGTTGACGTAGGTCAAGAAGGTTATTCCAGGGAGCCGAAATACCGTAGTTCAGTACCAGTTGAGGAGTAACCTGCTAAGGTGAGTGGGTTTCTTATCTAACAATGAAAAGTTAATTTGAGCTAGTATAATGAGACTAATACCTAGTTTGGTATGTTATGTTTAGTAGAGTATTGTGTATGTTTTAAATTTGAGAAATGAGAACCTATAGTACATGATATTTTGATACATGAGTTTTGAGCATGAGTTTTAAGCATAAAGAAATAAGCTTGAGTTTTGAGCATGAATTTTAAGCATAAAGAAATAAGCATGAGTTTCAAAAGGGGATGGTTGATGAATACATGACATAATTGCATGATAAAGCTTTACAAATGATATATTTTGATGTATGTATCATATTGAGCATCAGGCAGCTATGGGGCTGATCACCCTTTAGACTGTACTATATCATGAGCATTGCACACTACTATTGAGCCGGCACCTCCTTGCGAATCGATCGTACGATGAACCCCGGAATCAGGGATGAGTGCACGCTTGACCAGGCCAGTGGGGTAGGTTGTAAGCAGCCCGTGGGGTCATGAATCATAGCTCAGTGGAGCTGGTTACTATATATAGCCCATGGGGGCAGAGAGAAAACCTGAGGTTCCAGGGTTAAGGAACAAAGCACTTTGCCGGGTGAACCGTATGTGTAAGGGGTGCTATTTGTGCGGGGATCCTATTGCTAGTCACGTACCCAATGAGAGTACACCTGCAGAAGGTTGACTGTAGGGTGGTACCTCAGAGGCATTACACACATAGCCTAGTATTATGAGATTTAAAAGCATATATTATGATATAAAAAGGGCCAGTGGGCCAAGTAGTTATCCCAAGAGGGAGAGTTTACATGAAATTCCAGTGGACAAGCAGATTCCGGTGGGAATCTAGGAATTTAATAAAGAAAGTCTTGGGCTGTAGATAAAGAATGCATATCTTCATATTGTAATGCATGGATTTTTATCTTAATGAGTTATCTTTCAGTGAAAAGTTATTGTAAAGTATTTCAGTACTGGTATATTATTTGAAGAATAAGCTACATTTTACTTTATCTGATATCATGTTAAAAATATACTTTGAGTTATACAAGCTATATAGTATCAGCATACGGTTGATAATGTGAGGTTATGGTTCTCTATTTCTCTATAGTTAGATGGTTATCCAGACACTGGGACTTAGGTCTCACCCCTATATGATTAAAATTTACTTTCAGATCAGTGAGTATTTCTGCCACGATCGCAGGATAAGCAGGACCAGACCTTAGCTGGTGAAGCTTGCTTGGATGCAAGGGGGTGTAGATGATAGCCATGTACATTGAGTTAGTATGGGGTGATATTGTATATTTGTATATGTGTATGTGTACAGTGAGATGTGGTGATGTATTAGACTTATTTGAATATGGATACGAGACTTATGTTTTGGAGAAAATTTGAGTGTGATATATGTACTTATGATTTTGATATCGATTGTGAATGTGATCTTATAAACTGCCTGAGAAATGTCATGAAAAATGTTATAAGAGCAGGTTGATCCTTAGTATTGATTTGAGTGATGTGCATATATAATTGAGATGATAATAAAAAGTTTTTAACAGGATGTATTTTTGTGTGTCTGCCACTTATGATAATTAGTTGGGGTTCTCTAGCTCTTTATGGAGCGCTACATAAAGACTTGCAAAACTCTATCCGATTACCATAGGTGTGCAGGTGTGCTGTCGATGGCCCCAAAGAGAAGGGGGAGCTGACACTACTTACCTGGCCAATGTGGTCAACCAGAATTGATTGGATAGCTTATTGATTCGAGTTAACCCATGTCAATTAAGGCTTATCAGTCCTGACTGATTTTAGGAGCCCATGGATCAATTGTTCATAAACCCCTCTAATAGTTAGTGGGAGGATTCTTGATTAAGGTTCATGTCTTCCCTCATTTGTCACAATTTGATCAAACCCTAAAAAATTATTAGGTCTATAAAAGGCAAAGTTATGGCGATAACTAAGTCTTAGCCTCCCATTAAGTGGTTGGTAATGTGTCCAATAGTTGGACGATCATTGG
This sequence comes from Calamus simplicifolius, assembly GCA_900491605.1. Taxonomy (NCBI): domain Eukaryota; kingdom Viridiplantae; phylum Streptophyta; class Magnoliopsida; order Arecales; family Arecaceae; genus Calamus; species Calamus simplicifolius. Next base: position 658,052 of record UESW01004405.1, read on the forward strand.
CAGACCCACAGGTCGGGTGATCATCAAGCTATTGGAATTGCCATTCATAATATGATCACTTAGTATAACTTTCTTAACAATGATCAGGTTGGCCGACCAAAGTCAGGCTTCATTATTTGTTAGTTAGAAGCATTAAATTTTGTCATGTTAATGGTTGGACCTAACCAGGACCTTCAATTAGAGGCCCAAAGGCTGATTGATGTGTATCCTTGGACAAAATAGATTACTAGAAATTGCTTTGAGAAGCAATTGGTTAAAGAACCTACCTTTAGATGCACATGGGTGGGCCGGCCAAAGTTGGGCTCACGTGTCGTCTATTGGATTCTAGTACCCACTAAGGAATTAGGAATAATTTCTTGGATTGGAAGTAAGACTATCAATCTGAATAATATAGTGGCAAGACCTTTAGACTAAAGTCCATGTCTTTAGGATTAATAAATCATGTAAGCTAACAGGTTTTGGTTATCCTTTCAGATTATGTCAACGAATTTGTCGCTCTGTTCATTGTTGGACAATGACAAACTAATGGGTCCCAACTTTGATAGTTGGTATCGAAGACTCAGGATAGTCTTGGAACATGAGAGGATCCTTTATATGATAATGGATCCTGAACCTAAGGAGCCAGCTTTGAATACTCGCACTGCGGTCAGAGACACTTATCAGAAGTGGGTCAATGATCGCACCACAGTACGGTGCATTATGCTGGCCTCTATGAACGATGAGTTCAATAGGAAGTTTGAGGAAGCCTAACCTAAAGAGATCCTTCAAAAGTTGAAGGAGTCCTTCGGCACACCAGATAACATTGAAAGGTACAGAGTGTCTAGTGCCATTTTCAATGCTCGAATGCATGAAGGGGCATCGGTCACTGATCATGTATTGTACATGATTGAGATGATCGAGCGCATGGGCAAGCTTAGCTTTCCCTTGCATGAGCAGCTTAGGAAGGATGCTATATTGAACTCCCTGCCTTGTTCCTACTTGGATTTTCTCAGTCATTTTAGAATAACAAAACCTGTAGTAAACTACCATGGTTTACTGGGTTTACTGCAGACTTGTGAGAAGGATCACCAGCTCCAAAAGGGCTCAAAAAATTTAGTGGGAGTTTCTGGAGCAGGTCGTCATTCCTTTAAGAAAGGGATGAAGAAAAGGAATAAGAATAAAAAGGTGCAAAATGATAGGCATAATCAGACTAAGAAGAAAGCTAAGGCTGACAAAAACCAAGCAGAATGCTTTCTTCAAAAAGCTGGGTCATTGGAAGAAGAACTGTCCTCAATACATTGCAACCCTAAATCCTAACAGGCCAAGGAAGAAAAAGTAGCAAGTAGTTGCTGGACAAGGTACTTATGTGATAACACCTTGTAGTTTCTCTATATGTGATACTACTAATTGGGTATTAGATACCGGTATTCCAATTTATATTTGCAATTCTTTGCAGGGACTTCGAATTAGTAGAAGATTCAAGGATGGTGAAAGATTTCTGAACGTGGATGATGGAAGTCAAGTTCCAGTCCTAACGTTAGGAGTAGTAGAGCTATTTTTTGAATCATGTAATATCATGCTAAGTGAATGTTACTATTGTCCTAATTTCTTATTAAATGTCATTCTGTAGGCTAATTGGCCATTGAAGGATTTGATTTTTCAATAAAGAATGACGTTATGAATACCACTGTGAATGCTACTTCTGTAATGTGTGGATAATTGTGCAATGACATTTTTATGTTATCATGACCTATAAATGTGATGTGTACTCCAAGCAAACGGCCTAGGATAGATAATGTTAGTGATTCATACATGTGGCACTGTAGGCTGGGTCACATTAACAAGAACAAGATTAATAGATTAGTCAGAGAGTGTATCCTCAATGATATTGATTGTGAATCAATTCCAATATGTGAATCTTGTCTTCTTGATAAAATGACCAAATCACCCTTTACTGGAAAAGGTGAAAGAGCTAGAGATATTCTAAGTCTCATACATACGGATGTATGTGGACCCATGAATACCACTGCTATGGGTGGGTTTAGCTATTTCATTACGTTTACAGACGATCACTCTAGGTTTGGTTATGTTTTTTGATGAAACATAAATCTGAGTCGTTTGAAATGTTCAAACGATATCATAATGAAGTAGAGAAACAGACTGGAAAGAATATTAAAATCCTTCGATCAGATCGAGGAGGTAAATATCTTTCAAGTGAGTTCCTGACATATCTTGAGGAGAATGGGATTCTCTCTTAATGGACTCCTCCAGGGATACCCCAATTAAAAGGTGTGTCTGAAAGAAGGAATCAAACCCTGTTGGACATGGTTCGATCCATGATGAGCTTTGTCAATATGTCTCTCTCCTTTTGGGAATATGCCCTTGAGACAACATATTATATTCTTAATAGGGTTCCAAGCAAGTTTGTTACTAAGACTCCATATGAGATATGGACTGAACGTAAGCCGATGCTCTCACACCTTAGGGTATGGGGGTGTCCAGCTTATGTCAAACGATTGCAGATAGATAAACTAGGACCTAGGTCTGACAAATATTTTTTTGTTGGGTATCCTAAAGAGACTAAAGGATATTATTTCTACCATACTAAAGAACGAATGTTATTCGTCAGTCTTAGAGCTACCTTTTTGGAAAAGGAGTTCCTTGCTAAATGAACTAAGACTGCTAATGTTGAACTTGATGAAGTTTGACAGGTAGAAGTACCTGTACGCTCTGAAGCTTCTATAGATCCGACTTTGATTAAATCAAACCCAGAGCCCATTAAGAAAACATTAAGGAGATTCGATAGAGTACCACGTTAACCGAACAGATACTTCAGTTACTTGGTCCATGATGGTGGTCCCATTGAGCTTGATGAGAACAATGAGGATCCCATCACCTATATGGATGTAATGCAGAGGTCCAATTCTGAGAAATGGCTTGAGGCCATGAAATCCAAAATGGAATCCATAGAGATCAATAGTGTATGGACACTTATGGATCTACCTGAAGGGATAAAATCTATTGGATGCAAATGGATTTTTAAGAAGAAACGAGGCGCAAACGGAAAGGTGAAGACCTATAAAGCTCGTCTGGTTGCTAAGGGATATCATCAACGTCATGGTATAGACTATGATGAGACTTTTTCTCCTGTAGCAATGCTTAAGTCCATTCGAATTATGCTTGCTATGGCTGCATATTTTGACTATGAAATCTGGCAAATGGATGTTCGAACAGTTTTTCTGAATGGAGAGCTGGAAGAAGAGGTGTATATGATGCAACCTGAAGGATTCATATCTGTAGATATATCAAAAGTATGCAAACTCCAAAAGTCCATCTATGGACTAAAGCAAGCATCTCGAAATTGAAACATATGTTTTGATAAGTGTATCAAAACATATGGCTTCGTTAAGAACGGAGAAGAACCCTGCATATATAAATAGGATAATGGTTTTGTAGTTATATTTCTTGTATTGTATGTAGATGACATTCTCTTAATTGGAAATGACATCCCTGCATTACAGGGAATAAAGGTTTGGTTAATGTCATGGTTCTCCATGAAGGACTTGGGAGAGCTTCTTACATTCTAGAGATGAAGATCTATAGAGATAGATCCAAGAAGCTACTGGGATTATCACAGTTAATGTTTATCGAGACTGTGCTGAAAATTTTCAGCATAAAAATTTCAAGAAAGGCTATCTTTCGATAGGTCATGGGATTTCACTTTCTAAGAAGAATTGTGTGACAACTCCTGAGGAGAGGGAATGTATGAGTAGGATTCATATGCTTTGACAGTCGGTTCTATTATAAACGCCATAACATGAACGAGACCAGACGTAGCATATTCACTAGGAGTAGTGAGTAGATACCAGACTAACCTAGGTGAAGCACATTGAAAAATGATGAAAATCATTCTTAAGTATTTGCAAATACTAAAGACTAATGGCTTATCTATGGAGAACCCGACTTGAAGCTTGTGGGATATACTAACTCCAGTTTTCAGTCAGACAGAGATGATAGTAAGAGTGTATCAGGGTTTGTGATAAATGATAAATAATTATCACTAATCTATTAATTAATAATTTAACGTACCTATTATTATTTAATATTTTAATATTTATATAATATTTTAGATAAAACCTTATCAATTTAAATAGATCAATTTAGAAATTTAACGATGCAAACGGAACTCAAATCGGACTTAAGATGAGCCCAAATTGATTTTACATTGATTATCTGTTCAGCACACATCTCAAAGCAAAAACGGCAATGGTTGCCGTTTTCATCGTTTTCTCAGTAGAAATCTCTTTCGATTCTTTCTCTCATCCAATCCAATCTTAACCTCCACTAATGCAGAAATAAATTGGATTGAAAATCTTCAAATTCGACATAGGAACTTCATATGGAAGGAATTAGAATCTTATCCGCAATATCTCCGGGATTTATTTGCACTGCGTTCGCGTCCTCACCGCATCTGGAATTCTATAAATAGCAGTGAGGAGGGATAGCAACGGGGAGAATTTGGGGGAGGTGGTGTTCATCCGTGGTTCGTGGAGGCTTCATTTGAAGCAGGAGACGATCGTGCCATGGCTTAAAGGAGATCTATTCCAGCCGTGATATGCTCTATTCCATCTGTGAAGGAGAGTTCGTTGCTGTTCCTAGACATTCGTGGAATCTGTCGTGGAGACTCTGTTCTGTGTCCGTGTTCTTCTTAGAGGTTCTGTGCGTCCATGGCAGGGAGGTTCTTCTTGGAGGCGGATGTTCCCAGGACGAGTTCGTGACTGGAGGCGTCTGAGAAGAAAGTCTTCAACCCGGTTCAACTTGATTCAACCCGGTTCAGTCCATCTTTGATTTGGTATTGGAGAATTTATTACTCTCTTGTTGCCTTCTTCATGTCATAACTTTTTAATTTATATGAAATAAAGTTTCTATTCATGTTTAATTGTTATTAAATTCTATTTAAGTGAAAATAATTTAGACTGATCTATTCTTAAAAGGGACGGGCCGTGATCTACGGGTACGAGCTGTGCTCTTATAAGATAGACCATATCTTATTATTTTGCACTACTAATTATCTACTTAGTTATCTATTTAGTTAAATTTATAAATTTATTTCAAGATAATAGCTAGAGTCCCTGTGGAATCGATCCCTTACTCTCGCTATTCTAATAGTGAAATTAAGGTTGCCATTTTCATCGTTTTCTCAGCAGAAATCTCTCCCGATTCTTTCTCTCATCCAATCCAATATTATCCTCCACCAATCCAGAAATAAATTGGATTGTAAATATTCAAATTCACATAAGAACTTCATATGGAAGGAATTATAATCTTATCCGCAATATCTCTGGGATTTCTTTGCACCGCGTCCGCGTCCTCACCGCGTCTGGAATTCTATAAATAGCAGTAAGGAGGGATAGCAATGGGGAGAATTGGGGGGAGGCGGTGTTCATCCGTGGTTCGTGGAGGCTTCATTTGAAGCCGGAGACGATCGTGCTGTGGCTTGAAGGAGATCTGTTCCAGCCGTGATCTGCTCTGTTCCATCTGTGAAGGAGAGTTCGTTGCTGTTCCTAGACGTTCATAGAATCCGTCGTGGAGACTCTGTTCTGTGTCCGTGTTCTTCTTGGAGGTTATGTGCGTCCGTGGCAGGGAGGTTCTTCTTGGAGGCAGATGTTCCCAGGACGAGTTCGTGACTGAGGCGTCTGGGAAGAAAGTCTTCAACCCGGTTCAACTTGATTCAACCCGGTTCAGTCCATCTTTGATTTGGTCTTGGAGAATTTATTACTCTCTTGTTGCCTTCTTCATGTCATAACTTTTAATTTATATGAAATAAAGTTTCTATTCATGTTTAATTATTATTAAATTCTATTTAAGTGAAAATAATTTAGATTGATCTATTCTTAAAAGGGACGGGCCGTGATCTACGGGTACGAGCCGTGTTCTTATAAGATAGACCATATCTTATTATTTTGCACTACTATTAGCTACTTAGTTATCTATTTAGTTAAATTTATAAATTTATTTCAAGATAATCGCTAAAGTCCCTGTGGAATCGATCCCTTACTCTCGCTATTTAATAGTAAAATTAAGGTGTTTTAATCGTTGCGCTACGACACGCATCATTTTTGGCGCCATTGCCGGGGACTTAAGTGTGTTATTTTAAAAAAAAATTAATTATAAAAATTAAAAAAAAATAAAATATAAAAAAAATAGATTATTTTTCTATTAATTTGAATAGTTATTGTGTCTTTATTTTATTTCCTTAATTGTTAGAATTGTATATTTTCTTTTTTAACACATAAAAAATTATTACTTTTCTTCTTGTTACAAATCCACTTTTAACCTAATCAAAATTTTCTTTTAATTAACTTACCTTTAAAAAAAACCTAAAAGAAAAATCCTAAGACACCTTCCATAAAACATAATTAATTTAAGGAAATAAAATAAAAAAATTATAAAAATTATTTTATTTCTATACTTAGATTGACTTAGGTGGATTTATTTTCTGCAAAACTCAAATTCTTCCATTGACATCTCATAATTTATTAGGAAATTAGAAACCTAATCACAAAATCTAAAAAAAATAAATAATTAGATTAATTTTGTTGATAATTTCAAGAGTGGACATCTGTTTGTTGCATAGCATTTTTATAATTAACTTTAAGGGCACGAACCCCTAATTAAGATAAGATGGGGATTTTATCATCCTTCCTTAGCCCACAAATCACATCCTTCATTCTACATTAACCCAAACCTTTAACTCTAAATTAATTAGACATCAGTCCCTAAGGACTTTGAGTTCAATAGGACAAGACGGTCTTGGAAGTTAGGAACTGTCTAGATCTACGGTAAATATAGAATAGAGAGTCTAATCTTTGTTAACTTGATTGTTAAGAATTATTAAACCCTAATTAAATTATTTATTCCTCTTAGTTCTAGGAATCTTTTAGGGTATTTTCTTTAGAATCTCCCTCTTTTTTTTATTAAATAATAATAATAATAATATAATAATAATAAAAATTGAATTACTGTTTGCTTTAGAGTCATTGTTAGGGTGTATGCTTGGTCACCGATCGTTGCAACCTAACCTTATACCCTTAGATCCTGAGATAGAAATAACTATTAGAGCAAACAGACTCAGAATTATGGATCCTAATGACGAAAATAATCAACCACGACAGTTAAAAGAGTATTTCACTCCTTCAAGGTATACCTACTCTCCCTGCATTCAAGTGCCTCCAGTAGAGGCTGTCCAATACGAAATCAAGTCAAGTGTAATCCAAATGTTACCATCTTTCTATGGACTTACAAATGAGGATCCCTACAAACACTTAGATGAATTCTAGAAATTTGCTTAACTGTCAAGATTCAAAATTTCTCTGATGATGCACTTAGGCTTAAGTTATTCCCTTTCTCCCTAAAAGATAAAGCCAAGTATTGGTTAAATTCACTGGACACTGTTATAATTTCAACTTGGGATCATCTTCAGAGAGAATTTCTTAAGAAATATTTTTCTATAGGAAAAACGAATCAAATTAGAAAAGCCATAACAAGTTTTTCCCAAACAGATGGAGAAATGTTCCATGAGACATGGGAGAGATTCAAAGAACTGATTAGAAAATATCCACATCATGCCATACCTAAATGGCAACTCGTTCAGTGCTTTTATGATGGATTATCAGAAAAGCATAGGCAAATGGTTGATGCTTCATGTGGGGGATATTTATGTTAAAAAATGAACATGAAGCTTGGCAACTCTTTGAGATATTGAGTGAGAATTCATTACATCACATGTCAGTTGCTCGTCGAGACCCTCCCATAGGACCTAAAAGAGGTGGAATATATGAAATAGATCATTCTACAGATATCTATACTAAGGTAGATGAATTATCCCATAAACTTGACCGGATTTTACAAGTTGGAAAACATCTCTTCCCCATCTACTCAATTACATGAGGTCTGCATAATTTGTTCGAGTCCAACCCATTCTATAGGTGAATGTCCAGCTACATACCAATTTCCTGAACTTGTTCAAGAGCAAGCCCACCAAGCCCAAACCCGATTAGCTCCTATAACAAGAAATGATCCATATGCAAATACTTACAATCTTGGCTGGCGAAATCATCCAAATTTTTCTTGGAAACCTCAATCTGTAGCCAATTCATCGATCAGACCTAATTATCAAGAAACCAATTTTAAAAGCATGCCATATTCACAATATCCAAACATCCCATAACCTCCACCGAATAATCAGCATACTTTTAAAGACAAAGTATTACAAGCATTGAAAGGGCTAGAAATGAATACCCAAATCCTTCACTTCCACACACAATCTATTGCAAAACTAGAAACTCAGATAGGTCAATTAGCTACAGCATTCAGTAGAAGGGAGGAGGGTAAGTTACCTAGTCAGCCTATTGATAACCTGAAAGGATAATTCATGGCTGAAGGTTCCAATAGTCCTGACAAATTTTCAGAACATGCTAAATCAGTCATGACTCTCAGAAGTGGAAAAACGTTGAACCCACCTGAACCAACCCAGAAATTAGAAGTAGCTAAACCAGAAAAGAGAAGAAATGAAGAGGAAAAGGAATTCAATGATCAAGCAATCACACCTAAAGCCCCATTCCCTAGTGCTTTAGAATCTCCTTTGCCTTCAGATAAGAAGAATATAAAATGAATGAGATGCTGGAGTTATTTAAGCAAGTCCAAATAAACTTACCTCTTCTCGATGCTATCAAGTAAGTTCCAGCTTATGCCAAATTTTTGAAGGATCTATGCACACAAAAATGGAAAGCCAAGACACAAATACCAAAAAAGATCCACTTGACTGAGCAAGTCAGCTCAGTTGTTCAGCAAACAATCCCACCCAAACTAAAAGATCCTGGTACTCCGATTATATTATGTGTCATAGGAAACTTCACAATCAAGAAAGCATTATTAGATTTGGGTGCGAGTTTAAACCTTCTCCCAAGTTCAGTGTATGAATTATTTGGATTTGGAGAATTAAAACCCACTACAGTAACACTACAATTGGCAGATAGATCAGTCAAAGAACCTCGTGGAATATTGGAAGATGTATTAGTAAAGGTGGATGAATTCTATTTTCCTATCGACTTCCTTGTGTTAGATATAGAATCTAGCGGTAATCCTAACCAAATTCCCATTATCCTTGGACGACCTTTTCTAGCTGCTAATGCACGTATAAATTGTAGAACAGGTTGATGGATGTATCTTTTGGAAACAAGAAGATGAGATTAAATATTTTTAATGCTTCCCAAGGACCATCTGTGTATGATTTAAATGAAGTAAATATGATAGAGAAAGTTGTAGATAAAAAATTCCAAAGTTTGCTTGATTCAGATACTTTACAAACATGTATTACACATTTTGGAATAGATGACTTTGATATTGATGAGTATACCAAAGAGATAAACATGTTATTAGAACCACCTAAGTTCGACACCATCCCTCCTTGGACTATAAAATATGAAC
>UESW01004405.1:676372-783874 GCA_900491605.1 Calamus simplicifolius
GTGCGAGTGTAAACCTTCTCCCAAGTTCAGTGTGAGTTATTCGGATTTGGAGAATTAAAACCCACTACAGTAACACTACATTGGCAGATAGATTAGTCAAAGTACCTCATGGAATATTGGAAGATGTATTAGTAAAGGTAGATGAATTCTATTTTTCTATCGACTTTCTTGTGTTAGATATGGAATCTAGTGGTAATCCTACCCAAATTCCCATCATCCTTGGACGACCTTTTCTAACTACCGCTAATGCATGTATAAATTGTAGAACAGGTGTGATGGATGTATCTTTTGGAAACAAAAAGATGAGATTAAATATTTTTAATGCTTCCCAAGGACCACCTGTGTATGATTTAAATGAAGTAAACATGATAGAGAAGTAGTAGATAAAAAATTCCAAAGTTTGCTTGATTCGGATCCTTTACAAACATGTCTTACACATTTTGGAATAGATGACTTTGATATTGATGAGTATACCAAAGAGATAAACATGTTATTAGAACCACCTAAGTTCGACACCATCCCTTCTTGGACTATAAAATATGAACCACTTCCAACTAAACCAAACCTTTAATACCATCCTTGGAAGAACCACCCCAACTAGAATTGAAACCTCTTCCTGATGACTTAAAATTTTCATTCCTTGGACCCAATGACACCCTTCCGTAATCATTGCATCTACCCTAACCTCTGAGCAAAGATAAATTGGTAGATGTACTTAAAGAACATAAAGAGGCAATTGGATGGACAATAGCTGATTTAAGGGAATTGACCCTTCCATTTGCATGCACCACATTCATAGTGAAATTGAAGCCAAACCACATAGAGACATGCAACGAAGGCTAAATCCAAATATGAGGGATGTTGTTAAGAAAGAAGTAGTAAAATGGCTTGATGCTGGTATCATTTATCCAATTTTGATAATCAATGGGTCAGTCCAATCCAAGTAGTACCTAAAAAGTCGGGTATTACCGTGATTGAAAATGAAAAGGGCGAATCAATTCCTACACATCAACTCAACACTTTTCCTTTGCCTTTTATCGGTCAAATTCTAGAATAGCTAGCGGGATAAAGTTTCTTTTGTTTCTTAGATGGATATTCAGGATACAATCAAGTCCCAATATTTCTTGCAGATCAAGAAAAGACCACCTTCACCTATCCTTTGGAACATTTACCTTTAGACGCATGCCATTTGGTCTTTGTAATGCACCAGCCACTTTTTAACGATGTATGTTGGCCATATTTTCTGATATGATTGGTCAATTTTTGGAAGTATTTATGGATAATTTTTCAGTTTTTTTGCATCATTTGATAGCTGCCTCGAGAACTTGACTAAGGTACTGAAACGATGTATGGAAATAAATTTAGTCCTATGTTGGGAGAAGAGCCATTTTATGGTTCGTGAGGGAATTGTGCTCGGACACATTGTTTCAGAGCAAGGTATTGAGGTTGATAAAGCCAAGGTTGAATTGATCTCAAATCTACCACCGTCAACCTCAGTTAAACAAGTACGATCTTTCCTTGATCATACTGGTTTTTACAGATGCTTCATCAAAGATTTCAGTAAAATTTCTCGACCATTGTGTAATTGTTGACCAAGGATCTTTTAATTTTGATGAAGATTGTCTAACAGCCTATAACATCCTTCGAACTGCTTTGACCACTGCACCAATTATCAAGCCCCCAGATTGGACCATACCTTTCGAAATCATGTGTGATGCTTCTGATTATGCTGTAGGGGCAGTTCTAGGACAGAAAACTCAATCGAGAACCCATGTAATTTATTATGCTAGTAAAACTCTTTCGATGCACAAATGAACTATACTACCACTGAAAAAGAATTACTAGCAGTTGTGTTTGCCCTAGAAAAGTTTAGATCATATCTGTTAGGGTCTAAGGTTTTAGTTTATTCGATCATGCAGCATTGAGGCATCTTTTATCAAAAAGGATACAAAACCCAGACTGATTAGATGGATCCTTCTACTACAAGAATTTGATCTAGAAATCTTAGATAAGAAGGGTTCTGAAAATATGGTAGCAGATCATATCTCTAGGATCTCAGTGGAATACAATAAAGAAATAATCAGAGATAGGTTTCCTGATGAGCAGTTGTTCTCAATTTCCCATAGCAGTCTTCCCTGGTTTGCCTACATTGTGAATTATTTGGCAACAGGAAAAGTACCTTCCCACTGGAAAAATAAGAAAAAGATAGATTTTTCACAAAATCAAATATTACTTTTGGGAAGACCCTGAATTATTTAAGTACTGTTCAGATCAGGTGATTAGGCGATGTATTCCCGAGAGTGAATTCAAAAGTATACTTAACTTCTGTCATTCTCTTGCCTGTGGGGACATTTTAGTGGAAAGAAAACTGCAGCAAAAGGTACTGCAAAGTGGGTTTTATTGGCCAACTCTTTTTAAAGATGCACATGAATTTGCCGTAATTATCTCCAATGTCAACAAACAGGAAATATTTCTCGAAAAGACATGATGCCCCTAAACCCTATCTTGGTTGTAGAAATTTTTGATGTATGGGGTATTGATTTTATGGGCCCATTTCCTTCCTCTTTTGGATTCGAATACATTCTAGTGGAGTTGATTATGTGTCAAAATGGATTGAAGCCATGGCAACTCGAACCAATGACCATAAAGTTGTAATCAAGTTTATTCAGCATAATATCCTTAGTCGTTTTGGATGCCCAAGGGCTATAATTAGTGATGGGGGTACACATTTCACGAATAGACACTTTAAGGATTAATAACAAATATGAAATTACTCATAAGGTAGCTACACCTTATCATCCCCAAACTAGTGGCCAAGTTGAAATATCAATAGAGAAATTAAACATATCCTTGAGAAAATGGTGAGACCTGATAGGAAAGATTGGTCAGAACGTTTGGATGATGCATTATGGGCTTATCGTACTGCATTTAAAACTCACATAGGAATGTCTCCTTACCGGCTCGTATTTGGAAAAACCTGCCATTTACCTATAGAATTAGAACACCGTGCATTTTGGGCCATCAAGCAATTTAATTATGATATGAAAAAGCAGGTGTCAATAGAAAACTTCAATTGAATGAGTTAGAAGAGCTACGAAATGATGCATATGAGAGCTCAAAAATTTATAAAAAATGAACTTTGCATATCATGACAAATTTATTAATAGAAAAACTTTTGAACCAAATCAAAAAGTATGGCTTTACAATTCAAGATTACATCTTTTCCCTGAAAAACTTCGTTCACGATGGAATGGACCTTTTATAGTAACTCAAGTATTTCCCTATGGAGTGTAGAGCTTAAAGACCCCAAGCAGGGAAATACATTCAAAGTAAATGGCCAACGTTTGAAACCATATATAGAAGAAATTAATGATGGAGAAGTTGTTGAATCGATTGATCTTGTGAACCCAACACTATCATAATGAGCAGCACAGTCTGGCTGAAGACTTTAAACTTAGCGCTCTTGGGAGGCAACCCAGTTTATTAGTTATTTTTAACTTTTATTCTTTTAGTATGATTGTTCTTTTAGTATGACCAGAGAAGAGCAACAGAAGTAGATTGAAGAAGATGGCAACAATGAAACCTTCAACCTTCAAATACTCTATAGGTAGTATCTTTCCTTGAAATTAATTTTTCTTCCATTAGGGACAATGGAAATTAAGTTAGGGGGGAGGAGAATAAGTAAATCCTCGAGTAAAACTATAATCAGATGTGTGTACCAAATTCTGTTTCGATTTGAAGTTAATCAAGCAGTCTATTAATGATTAATGGTTAGATTATTTTTGAGAAGGAATAAATTATTAAGAAAACCTAATAAAAGGTAGGGTTTAGCCCAGAAAAATTTTTAGAATAATTTCAGACCCTCCTGACCACTGATCTTAATAGTACAATCTACTTAATAAGGGTATGGGTGAAAATGTCATTAAAAAAAAAAAAAAAAATCTCTCTTAAAGTTAATAAATTAGGTTCTTAGCATCTTTCACTAAGTAACTGGGCCCCGTCACCTAAGCAAGTGATGTTGTTCGCGTAAAAAGGTGAGAATGTAAAGGAAACCTAAGTAGAGTCAGTCCTACCTAAAGCCTTTTTGACTCGAGTCAGTAAGTCCGAGGGGTGTTTTACACCTAATGCCCTAAAACCAATTAGTTTCGGAGCCATTGGCCTAAAGCTCGTTACAAGGGTTAATTAGAAAGAAAGGGGTTAGGACATTGCACTGACTTTACACATAAATAAATAAATAAGGAACTAAAGTACAAAAGACACTACACCCAACCCAAATTAAGTTAGAAGACTTAAACAGAAAAGTGGAAAGTTGGTGAAGGAAGACTTCTATAATTTTTATGGACTACACTCTATCACTAAAGGGGTAAACTTAATAATCCGATGAAGTACCTCCCTTATGATCTAACCAGAAATTTTTAAAAACTATAAGATAACTATCAATTCTTGGACTAGCTTGGTGCATATTTCTAAATTTCTTATTTACTTGAGGATGAGTAAGATTCAAGTTGGGCGGAGTGATAAACGCATAAATAATTATCACTAAACCTATTAAGTAATAGGTACAACGTACCTTATCAATTTAAAGAGCTCATTTTAGAAATTTAACGATGCAAACGACACTCAAATCGGACTTAAAATGAGCTCGGAATTGAATTTATAAGATTTATTTTGTTTGCATGCATTTTAAAGCAAACTTGGCAGATGGTCTGCCGAGTTCATTGTTTTCTCAGCAGAAAGGCTGCCGGATTGATTTCTTCACCAAAAATATCGCCGCTAAGAAGATCCTCCACCAAATCCAAAATAAATTGGAATTAAAGGAGGAAGCCCATATTCTTCTCTGATTCACGACAGCAATTAAGGAATATATATTGAAGGAATTGGAAGGGAATCATCTGCATCTCGCCAATCTCTCCGGGACCTTAGGGTGCAGCGCGTCTCTGCGTCCTCACCGCATCTGGCATCTATAAAAGCAGCAGGAGGGATAGAGGAAAGAATTCAGAGGCGGTGTTCATCCGTGGGTGGAGGTTGTTGTTCCGAAGGAGAGTTCCAGAGGATTGAGGAGAATAGATTCGCTCTGTTCCCGTCTGGAGGTTCTGTCGTCCTGGAGGGAGGTTCTTCTTGGAGCATGGAGACTGTTCCTCAGGATCGAGTCGTGACTTGGAGGCGTATGGAGGAAAGTCTTCGTTCCGGTTCAGCCTGTTCAGCCCGGTTCAGTCCGTCTTCGGTTCGGTTTAGAAATAGTTTGTTGCTTTGTTAATATCATAACTTTTTAATTTTAATTTGCACTGTGGATGCTATGAAATAAAGTTTCTATGTTTAATTTTATTGAATTCTATTTAAGTGGACATTATTTTTGACTATCTATTCTTAAGAGGGACATTCCGCGATCTATGGGTATGTGCCGTGCTCTTATAAGATAGACCATATCTTAATTATTTTGCACTACTAGAATATATCATTTATTTAAATTTATAAATTTATTTCAAGATAACCACTAAAGTTCCTGTGGATTCGATCCCTTATCTTGCTATTCTAATAGTGAAATTAAGGTATTTTAATCGTTGCGCTACGACACGCATCAGTTGTCTTTACCCTAAATGGAGGAGCGATCTGCTGAAAAAGTTCAAGCAGCACACAGTGGCAGATTCTGTATGCGAGGCAGAGTATATCGCAGTATCAGATGCAGCAAAGGAAGCGGTATGGCTATAAAAATTTTTGGGCGAGTTGAAAGTGGTGCCTACTGGGTGGTCTTGTTTGGGTGTGCTATGATAGCTCTGGAGCAATTGCCCAAGCCAAAGAACCAAAATCTCATCACCGCACCAAGTATATATTGTGTCGCTACCACCTTGTACGAGAAATCGTGGAACAAGGTGACATCGAGCTTCGGAAGATTAATGGAAGAGAGAACCTAGACGACCCATTTACTAAAGCTCTCGAAATCAAGGAGTTCGATGAACACAAATGAAAGATGGGTGTTAGATATTATTCCGATTGGCTCTAGTCCAAGTGGGAGTTGTTAGGAAATATCTTCTATAGCCAATCGTCTAGCTTATGACAGTTGTGATTCATTGTACATGATTTATTTGATTAATAAAGTTATTCTGGCAATACAGCATTTTTTTTATCTTTCAATAGAACTCTTATATGTTGTAGTCCTTAGAATTATATTTTCGAGAAAGAAGAAATTATCGAGTAATTTTAAATGGATTCACGACCGAATGATGCGTTATTACCTAGGACAATAATGTAGTCGAGTATAGGTCGTTGTGTGCCATATATGTTGTTTGTCCTCTTAAACCAAGAAGTGTATGACATTAGTATGGCATGCAGGTGAGTGTAGGAGTACATTCACTGAACAGTGACTCACCTCTATTGAGTACTCTACTGTCAAGAGTATCTCATAGAAGGGCAATAGGTATAAGTGTCCCTTTGACCTAAGACTATCATGTTGACTTAGTAAGCAACTCACTGTACTTAAGTGCTGGGCTACCTGGATTTCTAATTCCATTGACAGAAGGTTGCTGGGTACAATCAAATACTTATTAAATCAGTGATGAGTCAAGATGGAATTGTTCACTCTAAGTATTAGAGTTAATGCTCGGTTTGTGTTTTAATTTTGCAAAACCTTGGCCAGGATAATCCATGTGAGGAGTCACAAGATTATATACGTTGAAACACACTTAGATGTTTTTTGGAAGTTGGCAGTGAACTCTAAATTCATCTTGAGTATTTGGACAAGGGGATGAATTATACGGTAACCATAGCCTAGGTTCCTGAATATTGCTTTGCATACATTTGGTCTATTCGGACGTCGGGTACCATTGCTAGATGGTTACATCGATTAGTATATGAAGTGTTCGTATGCTACCGACTTAGATTCGAACATATGAAGTCACGCACATAGTCAGGTAACCTGGAGACAGGCTTGACCCATGATCTAAGTGGGACTTGGTCATATGGGTAATACCGAATTTGTACTAGCAATGTCTAGCTAGCACTGGGCATTAGCGGTAGTACTTATTCTGGGAATGAACTTGAGTTAGTTTGTAACTCAAGTAAATTTTTAAGATTTATTCAGACCCATTATGGGATAGGACTTGAACCATAGACCAATGGTTGGTCTGACGATAGAGTAGTTTAGATCTGGTTTCAAAATGGCTTCAATCGGATATCCAATATAGCCTATGATTATTTATTTATAAATTTTAAAATCATAAATTACTTTAAATTAAAAATTAGATAATCCAATGCAAAGTATGGTTCAAGATCTTCGCATGGGTTCTTTCATATTTTAATTTGGACTTCAAACGGATTTAATCTAATTATTTTTGTATTATAAATATTTTTAAATATTTTAAATTATGGCAGCCACGAGAGTTTAAAATTTTATAAAATTTATGATTCTACCATTTCATGAAAATTATGATTCTACCATTTCATTTAAATTATGATTTTACCATTGAGATGACATAAATTTAAAATTTCATATAAATTACGATTTCACCATTCCGATGACATGAATTTAAAATTTTGTTTAAATTACTATCTTGCCATTGAGATGATGTGAATCGTAAATTGTTTTATAATTTTTTTTTACACATTGACAACGCGTTCATGCCGGTAACTCATCCGATTTCAAAAATCAGATATTATCTATATGTAAAACAAATTTAAAAAGTTGTTTTGGATTCTTTTTACGGTGGGTTTATTTAAGAAATCTTTCTCAACCTTTTCTTCAACGATCACGGTAGCAGAAAGAAAAGTCCAAAAATTAGAGAAGTCCAAGAAGAGAGTGTCTCTTCTTTGGAGAAGAGTTCTCCATCCCTTTGTTTCTACATCCCCCGTCTCAAGGTTTTCTGGCGTGCGTACGAAATAAAGGAGTGGCATGTGCGACTCTCGCAAGGCATCAAGAGGGAACTATTCATAGGAGATCAGATCTGCATTCAGTTTTTGCATCAGGTATGCAAACTGAAAGGTATAAAATTTAATTTTAAATTTTGCATGCTTTCAATTACAGATATATATGATGTATTTTATAATTTAATTAGATTAAATTTAAATAAAATATATGCATATAAATAAACTTGAGATCCTGGGACATCCTAGAAAGAATTTCTTTCTACACTCGGGGGTTTCTTCGCACTGGCCCGAGGGATGACATGAGAGCCGCCTAGGCTGTCAAGAGCCTTTTAGAACCATCTCGGGGGTTTCTTCACGTCGGCCCGAGGGGTGACCCAAGAGCCACCTAGGCTGTCGGGAGCCTTTTGGAACCGCCTTGGAGGTTTCTTCGCACCAGCCCGAGAGGTGACCCGAGAGCCGTCTAGGCCATTGCGAGCCTTTTGAAACTAACTCGAGGGTTTTTTCATGCCAGCCGAAGAGCTGACCTTCAGCTTGTAAAATGAGTCAGTTGAGAAGGCAGAGTGTTGAAAGCTCTTTTTTATTTTCATCAACTAAGTACATACATCATTGATAATATCGACAGAGATTGTCCGCGTTCCAAGTGCATGGGAAAGACTTCCCATTGAGCTCTTCGATTCGGTATGCTCCTCAATGAAGTGCTTCGATTACCCGATAGGGTCTTTCCTACTTTGGAGATAGCTTGCCACCTTCTGTTGGCTTGGGCACCTCGACCCTTCTGAGGACTAAATCTCTAGGACGGAATGTCTTGGGGTGGACTCGGGCATTGTAGTATTTGGTAGCTCATTGATGGAATGCCATCATTCTGATTTGCGCTCGATCATGTGCTTCGTCGATGAAGTCAAGGCTGGCCCTCAACCAAGCGGAATTTTCTTCTTTGTTGTATAACTTCACTCTTGGGCTTGGAAGGCCGATTTCCACAGGGATGACCGCTTTGGATCCAAAGATGAGACTAAAGGGAGTCTCGCCTATTGGAGTCCTTGGGTTATATGGTATGCCCATAGTACGCTTGGGAGCTCCTCCATCCATCTGCCTTTGAACTCATTCAACTGGGTCCTAAGCCACTGAAGGAAGGTCCGATTCATGACCTTGGCCCCTCCATTAGTCTATGGGTGGCTGAAGGAAGTGAATCGATGGCGAATACCCAGTTCGGCATAGAACTCCCTAAAGGGTACATTGTCAAATTACCAGCTATTATTGGTGATGAGAGTGTGGGGTAGCCCGAAGCAGTAAATAATGGACTTCTGAAGGACTTCACTTTGCTTTCGGTAATCTTGGCTAGCTCCTCAACTTTGACCCATTTGATAAAGTAGTCGATGGCGAAGAGTAGGAATCTCTGTTGACTCGAGGCTGAGGGGAACGATCCTAGGATGTCCATTCCACATTGAGCAAAGGGCTATAGGACCGAGAGTGGGCTCAATTGGGAGGCTGGCTGTCATTGGATATGGGAGCGTCATTGGCAACTGTCGCACATCAGACTAACTCAGTAGCATCCTCTCGCAAGGTGAGCCAGTAGTATCCCTGGTGGAGTGCTTTATACGCTAGTGATCTGCCATTCAGGTGGTTTCTGCATATGCCCTCGTGGATCTCTCAAAGAATGTAATCAGTATCTGTAGGACCAATGCATTTAAGGAGGAGGTAGGAAAATGACCTATATATAGCTATCCGTCCAACAGCATGAACTTGGAAGCCCTCCACTTGAGCAGTCTAGCCTCCGTGCGATCGGTTGGAAGGGTGCCATCGGTGAGATAGTTGACGTAAGCATCCATTCATGTCAGTTCATGTGCGATAGGGCTTCTTTTGGAGTGTCAGTGCTTGGGGCTTCTAGGTATTCGATGTAGGTTCTCCCCAAAGTGTTGTCCGATGTGGTGTGATAAGTATATAAATACTAGCCATAAAAGTATTAATTTATAAATTAAATTATTATTATTATTTAAATTTAAATATTTATATAATATTTTAAAAAATATCTGGCCAACTTGAAGAACTCAATTTTAGAGTCCAAAGGTACAAACGACACTCAAATCGGACTTGAAAAGAGCTCGAAATGGATTTTTCAAAATTTAACCCAGGAATTGCATGAAATTTAAAGCAGTGGTGAAAATCGTGCATATTTTAAGGCCCCAGTTTGAATTTAAAAAGGAACAAAGCTGATTTGTAGAGATAAGGTAAGTAGTTAATGCAGATCATACACGGAGTCGATGCGTCTTCATTCTTTATAAAAGAGCATCATCGGAGCCACTAGCGGAATCATCCAATAATTCTTTCATCCTTTCTCTTTTTCTTTGTTTGCCCCACTTCATTTTTGTTTCCTTCACTCCATAACCCAAATCTTTCCATCCGTTCTCCATCCACCAGCCATCCATACCCTCCATAATCATCCATCTTTCTATCTCAGAAAGCAGATTGCGGAAGCAGGAAGCGGATTGCGGAAGCATCATCTCAGGAAGTAAAAATAGATTATATATATATATTTAATTTGTTATGTACTCTTTTGGATGCTATAAAATAAAATTTTATTTATTTTTAATTTTTATTGAATGTTCTTCAAGCAAAAATAATTTTTGACTTATCTATTCTTTAAAAGGGACGGGCGTGATCTACGGATAGGGGTCGTACTCTAATTAAGATAGATCATATCTTAATTATTTTCACAATCAATTATTTATTTATTTAAATTTTTAATTATATAAATTATTTTAAAATAACTACTCAAAGTCTTTATGGATTCGACCCCTTACTCTCGCTACCTAAGATTACATGATCTATTCTCGACCATTGCCAAGGACATAAGTGCAGTTATTTTAAAAAATAAGAAAATAAAAATAAAATAATAAAAATAAATAAATAATTATTTTCTGCTTTGATAAACTGCAAAACTAAAATTTTTCTATTGACATCTCATAATTTATTAGGAGATTAAAAACTCAATCACAAATTTTTTTTAAAAAGAATTAGTTTAATTTTGTTTGATAACTTCAAGAGCTTGATATCTGCTTGTTGCATAGCATTTTTATAATTAATTTTAAGGGCACAAACCCCTAATCAAGATAAGGTGAAAAGTTGATTATCCTTCCTTGGTCCATAAACCACATCCTTCATTTTGCATTAACCCAAGCCTTTAACTCTAAAATTAACTAGACATCATCCCCTAAGGAACTTGAGCTCAATAAGACAAGGCATCCGAAAGAGTTGGACCAGGTTGGGATTAATTGATTAACTGGTGTCTAGAAAAGGGAAGGAAAGTGGTTATTTAATTGGTTCTGTTTGCTTACCTGGCCAATTGGTGTCTAAGGCAAGCAACGGGGGACCTCCACTGACCTTACCCTTAACTGGCTAGTTGATCAGCTAATTTTTGACTTGGAGGGCTCCAAGATGGTCTTGAAAGTTGAAGCTGTCTAAATCTAAGTTAAGCCTAGAGTAGAAAGTCCAATTAACTTGATTGCTAACAATTATTAAATCCTAATTAAATTAGACTTCATTGCTCTTAGTTCTAGGAATCTCTTAGGATACTTCTTCAGAATTTTATCCTTTTTCTTCTATTACATTAGTTAAAAAAAATTAAATTACTAGTTGCTTTAGAGTATAATGGTAGGGTGTATGCTTGGTCGCCGATCGTTACAACCTAACCTCATACCCTTAGATCCTTGAATAGAGGGAACCTTTAGAACAAACAAACTTAGAATTATGGACCCTAAAACAAAAATGATCCACTATGCCAGTTAAAGGAGTATTTCACTCCTTTAAAGTATACATACTCTTCCTGCATTCAAGTGCCTCCAGTAGAGGCCACTCAATATGAGATCAAGTCAAGCGTGATCCTAATATTACCTTCATTTTATGGACTTGCAAATGAGAACCCTTACAAACATTTAGATGAGTTTCTTAAAATTTGTTCGACCGTAAAAATTTAAAATTTTTCTGACAATGCTCTTAGACTTAAGTTGTTCCCATTTTCTCTTAAGGACAAAGCCAAATATTGGTTAAATTCTTTAAATACTTTAACAATTTTAACTTGGGACCATCTTCAGAGAGAGTTTTTTAAGAAATATTTTCCTATAGAAAAAACTAATCAAATTAGAAAAGTCATAACAAGTTTTTTTTAGACAGATGGAGAGAGGTTTCATGAGACATGGGAGAGATTAAAAGAATTGATTAGAAAATGTCCACATCATGCCATACCCAAATGGTAATTAATTCAGTGCTTTTATGATGGTTTGTTAGAAAAGCACCTATAAATGGTTGATGCTTCATATTGTAGGACATTTATGTTAAAGAATGAACATGAAGCTTGACAACTCTTTAAGACATTGAGTGAAAATTTATTACATCACATGTCAGCTGCTCGTAGAGACCCTCCCGTAGGACCTAAAAGAGGTAGAATATATGAAATAGGTCATTCTATAGATATCTATACTTAAGCATATGAATTGTCCTAAAAGCTTGACCGAATTCTATAAGTTGAAAACACATCTTCCCCATCTACTCAATTACTTGAGGTTTGTATAATCTGTTTGAGTCTGACCCATTTTATTGGTAAATGTCTAGCTGCATACCAATTTTTCGAGCTTGTTCAGGAGCAAGCCCACCAAGCCAAAACATGAATGGCTCCTATACTAATAAATGATCCATATTGGAATATTTACAATCCTAGCTAGCAAAATAACCTAAATTTTTCTTGGAAACCAACCTATCATCAATCCAACATCAATTAGGCCTAACCATCAGGAGACCCAATTCAAAAATATATCGTATTCCCAATGTCCAAGTGCTCCTCAACCTCCACCGATTAGATACAGGGATTATCTACCCAATTTATGATTGCATATGGATTAGTCCCACCCAAGTTGTACCTAAAAAATCAAGAATTATTATGGTGAAGAATGAAGAAGAATTGCTTCCAACTCATACCATAACTGGTTGGCGAGTTTGCATAGACTATAGGAAACTGAATAATGTTACTAGGAAGGGTCATTTTTCGCTGCCTTTTTTGATCAAATCCTAAAATAATTAGCTGGTCAGCAATTCTTTTATTTTCTGGATAGTTATTAAGGATATAATCAAATACCAGTCTTTCCTGATGATCAAGAGAAAACCACCTTTACTTGTCCCTATGGAACGTTTGCTTTCAGACACATGCCATTTGGACTTTGTAATGCACATGCTATATTTTAGCGATGCATGTTAGTAATTTTCTTATACATGGTATATAAATTTTTGGAGGTATTCATGAATGACTTTTCAGTATTTGGGACCACTTTTGAGGATTGCTTAATAACCTAGCTCAAGTATTGAAATGATGTAAATAAACAAATTTGGTGTTAAGTTGGGAAAAGAGTCATTTCATGGTCCGAAAGGGAATTGTTTTAGGCCACATTATTTCTAAGAAGGGGATTGAGGTAGATAAGGCCAAAGTGGAAGTTATCTCAAAACTCTAACCTCCAACTTCAGTCAAACAAATACGATCCTTTCTCGGTCACACAGGTTTTATAGGAGATTCATCAAAAACTTTAGTAAAATTTTTAGACTTTTGTACAAATTGCTTATCAAGGAAACTCCTTTATTTTTGATGATAATTGTTTGAAATCTTTTCATACTCTTTGTGCAGCTTTGACCACAACACCAATTATCAAGCCCCTTGATTGGTCCTTTCCTATTGAGATTATGTGTGATGCATCAGATTTTGCAATTGGTGCAGTGTTAGAATAAAGAATCAACAAGGAGCCACATGTGATTCATTATGCTAGCAAAACCCTTTCAGATGCTCAACTGAACTATAATACTACTGAAAAGGAGCTATTGGCTATTGTGTTTGCCCTAAAAAAATTTCGATCATATCTTTTAGGGTCTAAAGTTTTGGTCTACTCTGATCACACAGCCCTTAAACATCTCTTATCAAAGAAAGATACTAAACCACAATTGATCAGATGGATTTTGCTTCTACAAGAATTTGACATAGAGATCCGTGGTAAGAAGGGTTTCAAAAATGTGATAGCTGACCACATCTTTAGAATTTTAGTTGAACACACATCAAGTACAGATGAGACCAGGAAGAAATTTTCTGATGAACAACTTTTTTTAATTTCTTCTGGTCTTCCTAGGTTTGCCTATATTGTCAATTACTTAGTAACATGACAAATTTCTTTCCCACTGGTCTAAACAAGAAAATGATAGATTTTTTTCATAAGTAAAATATTATTTTTGAGAAGAACCTAAATTGTTTAAGTACTATCATGACCGGATAATTAGACGTTGTAGTGTGAGTTCAAAAGTATACTTACTTTTTGCCACACCTTGCTTGTGGAGGATACTTTAGTGGAAAGAAAACTATAGCAAAAGTGCTACAGAGTGGATTTTATTGGCCAACACTTTTTAAGGATGCACATGAGTTTGGTCGAAACTGTTTGCGGTGCCAACAAACTGGAAATATTTTCAAGAAAGATATGATGCCTCTAACTCATATTAGTAGTCAAAATCCTTAATGTTTGAGGGATCAATTTTATGAGACATTTTTCTATTTTATTTGGATATGAATACATATTGGTTGCAGTAGATTGTGTCAAAATGGGTTGAGGCTATAGCAACCCAAACTAATGATTATAAGTTCATAATCAAATTCATTCAACATAACATTTTTAGTCGATTTGGATGTCCAAGAGCTATCATTAGTGATGGAGGTACATATTTTACTAATAAGCACTTTGAGAACTTAATGAAGAAATATATGATAACCCATAAAGTTGTTACACCATATCATTCCCAGACTAGTGGCCAAGTAGAGATCTCTAATAGAGAGATCAAACATATTTTAAAGAAGTTGGTAAGGCTCGATAGAAAAGACTGATCAGCATGTTTAGATGATGCACTATGGGCTTATCGTACTACATTTAAAACTCCATAGAAATATCTCCTTACTGACTCATGTTTGGAAAAGCTTGTCATTTGCCAGTATAATTGGAACATCGTGCATTTTGGACTATTAGATAGTTTAATTTTGATATGAAAATTGCAGGTTTCAATAGGAGACTCCATTTGAATGGGTTAGAAGAGCTACGCAATGAAGCGTATGAAAATGCTAAAATTTATAATGCTCGGACTAAAGCATAAATATATTTCGAGAAAAATCTTCGAACCTTATCAGAAAGTTTGGCTCTTTAACTCAAGACCAAGAGTTTTCCTTGGAAAACTTCACTCCCGCTGGGACAGACCCTTTATTGTAACCCAGGTACTTTCCTATGGGGCAATAAAACTCAAAGATCCTAAGCAAAAAAATATTTTTAAGATGAACGGTCAACGATTGAAGCCTTATATTGAAAGAATTAATGATGAGAAGTTAATTGAATCTATTGACCTTTTGGATTCAGCATCACTATGATTCTAAACACAGTATGGCTGAAGACTTTAAACTTAGCACTCCTGGGAAGCAACCCAGTTTATCATTTATTCTTATTTTTTTTAGAAAACCCGAGAAGGACAATAAAGTTGGGGGAGCATCACCTATGGAGTCATGCAAAGCACATTTAAAGAAGGACATCATACCCAGAAATGACAAGTACATTAAACCCAGGTAGTATCCTTCCTTGTAATTTTTTTTAGATAATAGAAAACTAAGTTTGGTGGGAAGAAAAATAATTAAATTAATTTAAGTCCTCGAGTATGACTAAAATCAATTAGTGTGATGTATCAAATTTTATCTTGATTTGAAGTTAATTGAGCATTCTGATTGATGAATGATTAACAGCTTAGATAATTTTAGAGATCTGAGAGGCAAATTATTAAGAAAACATAGTAAAAGATAGGGTGTAGGCCAAAAAAAAAATTAGAATAATTTTAGACCCTTCTAATCATTGATTTTGATAAGAAATCTACTTGATGAGGATATAGGTGAAAATGTCAAAGAATGTATCAAATTCTTCTTAAAGTTTAAAATTAATAAAGTAGGTTCTGAGCATCTCTCACTGAGTTACTGGGCCCTATCACATAAGCAAGTGATATTGTTCGCATAAAAAGGTGAGAATGTGAAGAAATCTAAATAGAGTCAGCCTTATTCTGAAGCCTTTTTGACTTGAGTTGTCGAGGGATGTTTTACACTAATGCCTTAAAGCCAACTGGCTTGGGAGTCATTGGCTTAAAGCTTGCTACAAGGGTCAATTAGAAAGCAAGGGGTTAGGACATTGCATTGACTTAAAAAAAAAATAGAGAAAGAGAAAAAAAGGGAGACTAAATTAAAGAAGATACTCCACCCAATCCAAATTAAGTTAGAGAACTTAAAGAGTGAGGTGGATAGTTGGTGAAGGAAGAACTCTATAAATTTCTATGAAATTTACTTTATCACTAAATGGATGACTTGATAATCTTATGAAGTACCTTTTTATGGTCTAGCCGAGTATCTATTAATCTTAGAATAGTAAGATAACTATTACTTCTTGGACTGATTTGGTACATATTGCTAGATTTCTAATTTTATTCGAGAACGAGTAAGATTTAAGTTGGAGGAGAGTGATAAATACATAAATACTAGCTATAAAAGTATTAATTTATAAATTAATTTATTATTATTCTTTTAAATTTGATACTTTTATGTAATATTTTTGGGAAAAGATCCTGCCAACTCGAAGAACTTGATTTTAGGAGTCCAACGGTACAAACGACACTCAAATCGGACTTGAAACGAGCTCGAAATAAAATTTTTAAGATTTAACTCAGGAATTGCACGAAATTTAAAGCAGCGGTGGACCAGAGAAAATCGTGCAATATTTTTAAGGCTGCAGTTTGAATTTGAAAAGGAACAAAGCTGATATATGGAGATAAGGCGAGTAGTTAACGTGAATCACACACGGAGTCAATGCGTCTTTATTTTTATAAAAGAGCACCAACGGAGCTACTGAAGGAATCATCCAATAATCCTTTCACCCCTCCTCTTCTTTTCTGCCCCACTCCTATTTCTATTTTCTCCACTCAATAATCCAAATATTTCCGTCCATTCTTCTTTCCATCGTTCTTCATCCATCAGCCATCCATACCCTCCATAATCAATCATCTTTTTATCTCAGAAAGCGGATCCGCAAAAGTAGGAAGCGGATAAAAGATCCATCATCTCAGAAAGTAGAAGTAGATTATATATATATTTAAATTTTTTATGTACTCTTTTTGATGCTATGAAATAAAGTATTTATTTATACTTAATTTTTATTGAATGTTCTTCAAGCAAAAATAAATTTTGACTGATCTATTCTTTAAAAGGGATGGGCCGTGATCTATAGGTATGGGTCGTACTCTAATTAAGATAGATCATATCTTAAATATTTTCATAACCAATTATCTGTTTATTTAAATTTTTAATTGCATAAATTTATTTCAAAATAACTACTAAAAGTCCCTATGGATTCGATTCCTTACTCTCGCTACTCTACCTAAGATTAGTAAAATTAAGGTATTTTTATCATTGTGCTACGACACGCATCAAGGTGGCCAACCGAGATAGGGCATCGACCCTGGCATTCTCGCCCCTGAGGATATAGCTGACATTGAAGTAGAGTAGTGAAGAGGTTTGGGATCGAACCTTATTCAGATATTGGGACATGATAGGGTTGCTGGCCTCAGACTCTTCGGTGATCTGTCCAAAGACATGTTAGGCATCGGTGAAGACCCTAAGATGCCTCACCCCAAGCTCCTGAGCAAGCCTTATCCCGCCTAGGACAGCCTCATATTTAGCTTGGTTGTTTGTAGCCTTGAAGAGGAGCTGGAGGGCGTACTCCACCACTGCACCTTCCGAGTTTGCGAGAATGAGACATGCCCCACTTCCCTGGGAATTCAAGGTGCCATCCATGTGAAGGATCCAGGTCTTCTTAGCCTTCTCGGGCTCAGCGTCTAGGTGCGTCATGGGTGGTTCTTCCACTTGCCCCTCCATCCAAGTGCACTCGATCAGGAAGTCTGTCAGGACTTGGGACTTTATGGCTGACCTTGGCTGGAACGAGAGGTCGAATTCCTCTAGTTTAATCGCCCACTTGGCTAGGAGACCGGAGGTGTTAGAATGAGATAAGATCACCTTGAGGGATTGGTCTGTGAGCACCACGATCGGGTGAACTTGGAAGTAGGGCCTAAGACGCTGAGAAGACACTATTAATGCAAAAATAGTCTTCTTAGTTTTGGAATACCTGGTCTCCACATCATGAAGCAGTTTGCTTGTGTAGTAGACCGGCCTCTATACCTCATCAGTGTTGACTCGAACAAGGACAGAGCTTACCACCTCGGAAGATGCGACGAGGTAGAAAAAGAGCTCTTCTCCTTCCCTCAGCTTGCACATCAATGGCGGGGTTGACAGAAATTCCTTCAATCCCTCGAAGGCCTTCTGTCATTCTTTCATTCACTCGAAGCTATTCACCTTGCACAGGGCTTTAAAGAAGGGTAGACATCTCTCGGCCAACTTTAACAAGAAGCGGCTTAGGGCGGCCACCCTCCCGTTGAGCCGCTGCACCTCTTTTTGCTGGCCGATGGTCGCATGTCGAGGATAGCTCTAATCTTCTCTGGATTTTCCTTGATCCCTCGCTGTGTCACCATGAACCCCAAAAATTTTCTTGCCATGACTCCAAATATGCACTTTCATGGGTTCAGCTTCATCCGATAGCGGTGGAGGTTATCGAAAGTCTTCTCCAAGTTGGCAACATGGTTGCGGTGCAGGTGCTTTTAGTCAACATATCATCCACGTACACTTTCATATTCCATCCGATTTGGTTTTTGAAGTCCTTATTCATCAGTCTTTGATAGGTAGCCCCTACATTTTTCAAACCAAAGGGCATTATATTATAATAATAAACACCTTTCTCGATGATGAAAGAGGTGTTCTCCTCATCCTCTAGGTCTCTCCTAATCTGATTGTACCCCGAGAAAGCATCCATGAAGATGAGAAGCTAGTGGCCAGATGTGGTGTCCACCAATTGGTCTATCTGGAGTAGTGGGAAGCTATCTTTGGAGTATGCCTTGTTGAGGTTAGTAAAGTTGATGCAGATCCTTCAGCTCCTATTAGCCTTACGAACCATAATCACATTTGCCAACCAATTCGGGTAATGTACTTCCCGGATGTGGTCGGTGGCCAATAACTTGTTGACCTCCTCGTCGATGGCCCTTTGATGCTCTGGGGCGAAACTTCTCTTTTTCTGGCAAACCGATCGGTACTTTGGGTTGACGTTGAGTTTATGGATAATTACCTCTGGGGTATGTCGGGCATGTCCGACGGGGACTAGGCGAAGACATCCGAGTTGGTCCGCAAGAAAGTGAGGAATCCATCCCTTGCTTTTGTGGGAAGGAGCTCTCCAATTTACACCGTCCTTGCCGGATTGTCTCCCAATGGGAAGGCCAGTAAGCACTTGGCTGGTTCTCCCCTCTTCTCCGACTCTCTAGGATCGAGCGATTCTGGAACTGATGGGGTCGCTACCTCCTGGGGGCTGGGAGCCATGTGGTAATATAGCCATGTTGGATTTTGCTCCCCTTGCATCTCACTGGTTCCATTACTGGTGGAGAATTTGATGAGAAGGCGCTTGGTTGAGATGATGGCGTGGAGGAGGTTCAAACTGGGTCATCCAAGTATGGCATTATAGGCTAAAGGTACATGAACGATCAGGAACTTCATGAATACGGTAGTCTGGCATGGCGGCGTTCTTGCCATGGTAGGAAGGGTAACTTTGCCTTCCACCCGCACAGAGTCTCCTGTGAAGCCGACTAGGGGTGTAGCCATGGGTTGGAGGGAGCTTAGAGACAGATTCATTCGATCAAAAGCATCGTAAGTGAGAATATCAGCTGAGCTACCACTATCAATCAAAATTTTCTTTATAGGATGCTTAGCGATTGTCATGGATACGATAATGCTATCATCATTAGGATTGTTTACCCTAGCTAGGTCCTCTTTTGAAAAGGGGATTACAATTTTTATTCCCCCTCTTCCTATGGTCTCTTGAAAGAAGAGCCTGCCTTCTAGGAAATCATGCCGACTATCTTCTAGATCGGGGCATTGTCGATGTTGGCTTGGGCAGGTGGAGGCCCCCACTGGAAATGGGACGGCTGGGGGGCCCCTCTGGACAAACTTTTCGAGGTAGCCCCGCTAAATAAGCTCCTCAATGACATGTTCAAGTTACGGAATTTCTTCGTATCATGATCGTAATCTCGATGAAAACTACAACAGAAGCTCTTGTCACGGGGAGCTCTTGGCCTTTGGGGAGCAGGGCATCGGAGGTATGGCTCACCCTCGATCTCCATGAGAATGTGAGATCTAGGGGCGAGGAGAGGGGGTGTAGATACCTTCTTTGGGGGCAAGCCCTTGATGCTGGTTGTTCGATCTGCATGGGAGCTTGGGCTTCTTGGGTTGAGATTCGCTCGGCTCTGCGCGGGCAGGCTTCTTATTGTACCTCCCCTTGGTCTTCCTCCGAGTAGAGTCAGCCTTGTCAGTGTGGATGTACTTTTGTGCATGACTCAGAATCTTGGAATAGGAGCTGGGGGGCTTCTTATCCAGAGAGTAAGTAAAACTAGAAGGGTAGAGTCCTCGCTTCAGGGCCAGGGTGGCCACCGCGTCATCAAGATGGTAGACTTCGAGGGCCGCCGTTTTGAAGCGGGCCATGAAATCTTTAAGTTACTCTCCCTCCTTCTGCCAGATGGAGAACAGGCTATCGACTACTCGAGGAATCCTCTGGCAGGCATCGAAGTGCGCCATGAAGGCCCTTTTCAGCTGCCGAAAAGAGTCGATGCTGCGCGTGACAGGTGAGAGTATCAAGCATGTGCAGCCTTCCTGAGGGTGGCCAAGAAGGCGATGCAAAGAAGGGCATCAATCGCCCCTTGGACTTGCATGAGAGCCTTGTAGCTCTTCAGGTGGTCCAGCGGATCCGTAGTGCCATCATACGGATCCAGCTAGGGGAGGCGAGACCGGGAAGGGACCGATTCCTCCATGATGTGGTGAGTCAGGGGGGCAACTACCATAGTCCACCTCCGACTGGTTGGTGTTTCTTCGGCTAAGCTCCTCTAACCTTCGGTGGTGTTCATTGAGGTGCCTCTCCGCTCAATGGTTGATGCGTTCGCCCATAGACTCTTCCCCTGATGACTTAGAAGATGAGTAAGGGAAGGGGTGATGCCGATGGTCGCATATCCGCTCGGGCTCCTTCCCATGTTGCCGTCTAGGAGAGGGGCTACACGAGTGGCGGCCAGGGGATCACCGCCTCTTAGGGCCCCCCCGGCAATGGTGTTCGGGTAGAGCTTGAGGGCTGAGAGTCTCTCTCTAAGGAGATCTCCCATGAGTGGACTGTAGACTGGGTTGAGCAGCTATCGCGCCTGGTGAGGGAGGCCTTAGTTGCTGCTGTGTGGCCATGGAGTGCTTTTTGTAGCTTGGGAACCATCGCCACCAATGATTGGACTTGTTGCGTAAGGATGGCAAGCGGATCAGGATGGTTAGCCTGAGATAGTGGTGAAGGCAGAGCAGGGAGGCTTGCTTCCTATTGCTCAGTCCGTTATGGGTGTCCCCCAGTATGGCTGGTGGATGCTTTCTGGGCGCGTGTCACTACCATCATTGTGTGATAGGGAATAGGGGCATGTAGCTTGATGTTTTAAAGCCTTCTGTCTCCTAAGGCGAGCCTGCCCCCTTTCTTGGCACGCCAATCTGTTATTGTCAAATCACCCTTTTCGAGCATCCGCAAGCGTTCGGTCACCTTCTCCAGGGAGCTCGGGATCTTTTGGCAAGATTCTCGCAATTGGGTACCTGCAAAAGTCTCGAGGACCAAAGATTCTGATGGGAACCCTTCGATACTTAAGTCAGTGCTCTGAGCAATAGTCGTAAGCTTGAGAAAGCTCAAGAGAGAGAAAGAGGCTAGATATGTGCTTTCTGTGTGAGCAAGTATGAGCGTGTAGGAGTGTTGTGTGTTAGTTACCTCACCGGTGTCCCTCTTACCCCTTTTATTGATGTTTGGAGTCTGTGAGATTCGAAGTATAACCACCCCCTAGAGCTGCAGGTCGTGCCCCGTCTAATATGGATGGCTGCAGCTGACTGTTGCATGCTTGCCAGATATCGTGGCGGTCGTTATGGGGCTTACCAGATATCACTTCTACGTCGCACGTTTGTTATCCTGTGCGGAGAGTGGGAAGATGTATGGACAATGGTGGAGCTAAGCATGTGGGGGCTGCAGGTAGCAGGTGGGCCACGCGGCGGTTGCAGTCGATAGTGGACCACGTGGGCACCGAGGCCAACTCTGGGGTCGGTGCTGAGGCTGACGCCGAGCAGGCCGAGTAGAGAAGGTTGACTCCGGGCCGAGTAGAGAAGGCCGAGACCGAGGGGGACCAGGTTCAGAGGAAGGGCCGCCTAGAAAGCTGGGGCCGAATCCGAAGGAAGGCCGCCTAGGAGCTGGAGCCACTATGGAGCTAGGGCCGCCTTGGAGCTGGGACGTCATAAGCTGGGGCCGCCTAGGAGCCAAGGCTGCCTAGAAAGCCGAGGCCGTCTTGGAGCCGAGGCCGCCGAGAATGGGCAAGGCCGATAAGAATGGGTTAGACCGGTGAGAATGAGACCGACTGGGAATCTGGGATAGCCCGGCCCCAGTGCGATCACCGTTGCCCATGAGGGTTCACTGGCCCAATCAAATAGTATGGTATATTTTTCAGAAAGTATATAAATTTATTATTATTTTAAATAACTACATTATTACCTTAATTTGATCCATAAGTTAGCCCATAAGATTTTCCGTTGTAAGGGTGGCAATTCAAGTCATTGTTATATTTGTATTATAGCAAAGCTATGATATAATATACTACATAAATTAATAATATAATTAATTAATCATATTAAAAATCTAAATATTTAATTATTAAATATATAATATAATATAATAATAATTATTTAATAAATAAATTATATTAAATCGATATGATACGATTTGCTTTAAATGAATAGGCATGACTCACCTTATATTTACTTAATATAAATAGATATGACTTACTTGATAAGATAAAAATAATTATTTTTTATATAATTATATATAAAGTATATTTATATTAAAAAATAAATGATAAAGTAAAAAATATTATTAATTAAATAGGTTTTAATGGTATCAATTTGGGTTGGTGGGATGATGCATGATATGATATAATTATTTCGTAACA
Organism: Calamus simplicifolius; assembly: GCA_900491605.1. Classification (NCBI taxonomy): domain Eukaryota; kingdom Viridiplantae; phylum Streptophyta; class Magnoliopsida; order Arecales; family Arecaceae; genus Calamus; species Calamus simplicifolius. Next base: position 699,419 of record UESW01004405.1, read on the forward strand.
TAATTGTATCAATATAATTACGATATGTATTCACTTAAGATTAATTTTAATTTATTTATCTAGTGGTGGATCATTGTCATGCCGACACATCATGTTCAGTTTTGCTATGCGTGTACCCCCATTGTATCCCCATGGTGACAGATATCGAACAGGCCAGTTTCGGGATACTAAATTGGAAAAGTCTTACCGCATAGAGCGGTGCAGCAAGCAGGACACAATGACTAGTGTACAGTAATAAATTTATTATTATTTTTTTAGCATGCGCAGACGTGGCGCGCGTTCGGGATGCAGCCAGACTTTTCCGTCATAAATTTAGGTCCTCAAAGCAAGGGCCATTCCATGGACTTTTTAATCTGGGCTACATTTGGACTCGGACTGGGCCTTGGCCCATTCATTCAGTAGAAGCCGCTGGAGCGGCGCCATCGTCAACAACCGACGTCAGAGCGACGCCGGTTCCATGCTCACGACGAGCCAGTCACTCAATAAGGGAGATAGGGAGAGATATTTCTGGAGAGAGTGGGGGACATGCTGAGAGGGTTTCCTCTTCTTATCCGGCCTCTTGTCTCCGCGCCACAGCCCTGGTACGAGCTAATCTCTAAGACGACTTAGAGAAACTACTAATTTTCATGATCTAGGGTTCCAAAGTTCCAATCTCTTCACCTAGTGAAAATCATTAGATGGAAGTTTCTTGATTTTTTTTTCGGGATTGAGCTGAATTCCTTTGCATCCAAAATGTGATTGAATCGAGTTATTCGGTTTTTTTTTTTTTTTTTTTTTTTTTTTGTCTTTTGTATAATTTCATGAAGATTGCGAGATCAGGTTATATTGTATAGTGAAAGTTATTTGATGAAGTTTTTCTTTATAAAATTGAGATCATGATCAGTTTCTTGTTTGTGTAGATGTGTTGGGTATAATTTTCTTTTGTCCTCTCTCTTTCTACTGAATATATGCGCTATTTTACATGGTATGAAGTTTGACTTGTTTATCTTGATTAGTTTGTCATCCATTCTTTCTCTGTTTTTTTGATTAATATGGTGGCAGACTGCTTTCTTTTAACGAAAAAGAAATAAGAGATAATTAGAAGTGGCTAAATTCACAAGAAAGAGGAAAAATAAGTGATAGAACTCTCTCACCGTCTTTATTTTTTTTAATAGAAAGAAAAAGCAAGAGAACTCTCTGACAACCCCAAGCCACAGTGATAGAATCCCCTGGCAAGAGAACCCACAACCCCTAGCAAGAGAATAGACTCCCCTGGCCCCCCTCCCTCGTCCGTCTAACTCCCAAAAACTGCGTAGAAATTCATTGCTAAGCAAGATAAATGCTCCTTTACAAAGATATCAAACTATGAATTGGCTATCAGATAACCTCACTAAATTGTAGAGACATCATGGAGTTAGGAGCATGACATGTAGATGACTCACTTATCCTTGCCTCTTTCTAGTAGCCAAAACATCTCCAAGAAGATCAACTGAGGGAGTAGAAGCAAAGGCAGTAGGGCTGACAGGACAAGTGAGATAATATAATCTATTTGACTTATGACCTTCGCCAATCATCTTTTATGTACTTCGGTCCTGCACATAAACATAATGAGAGTCAAAGATTATTCTACAATTAAGTTGTTTGAAAAGTTTACTAATGAAAATTAAATTGTATAGACAGTCTGTAGTATACAACTTAACTTAACTCAACTCATCTAAGCCTTTTCCTAACTACATGGGGTTGGCTACATGAATATGCTTTCTTCACTCTGCTCTATTTAGGACCAAGTCACATTCAAATTATAAATTATTATATATTTTTTAATTATTTCTGTCCATGTTAGTTTAGGTCTACCTCTACCTCTATCCTTACCATAGATTGTTAAAAGATCACTCTTTCTAACTGAAGCATTTAAAGGTCTATGCTGTATATATCCAAATCATCGCAATCGATTTTCTCTTATTTTATCTTCAATTGGGCTACTCCTATCGTTTCTCCTATATGTTATTTCTAATTCTATCTTTTAAAATTTTACCATATATCCATCTTAACATTCGTATTTCTGTCACATTAATTTATTCACATATTTTAATATTGCCTAACACTTAACAAATAGCCAAGGTGACTGTAGAGGAAATAGGTGGAGAGTGAAGAGTAGAGAAAATGTTTCTATTACCAGAGATATGATCATAAGCACAAGAATCAAAGATCCAAGATCCATTGGATGAAGATTGTCTTAGGTAAGTAAAAGAATTATCTGGTTGAGCAACAAAAACCTTAAAAGAAGATGATTGCTGTTTTAATGCTTGATACTTTAAATATTCATCATAATCAGCACTAGTTAATGTAACTGAATTCGACCCCTAGGCTTGGGCAGTTGGTAGAGAAAAATCCCATCTCTTTGAGATTGAGCCATACGAGCAACAGATCAATTATTCTGAGTATTCTGTAGAGGTTTTCTATGAAGGGCCCAACAAGTGTCACGTGTGTGGCCTCCCTTATCACAATAAGTACAATGAGACTTGGATCCTTTCCCTCTCCATTTTTCTTGCTGGCTATTTTTTTATATGGTTAACACAGATGATTCAATTTCAGTTCTTGTAGAGGAGATTTGAAGAATTGAGCAAACACTTTTTCAAGAGTAGAAATGATTGGATTGGCAATAATTTGATCTCGTATTGAAGCCAAATCTGCCCGTAGCCCTATTAAGGCTAACACCATAAAGAATCTCTCTGGTTCTCCTGCTCAGTAATGCTTTCAGAGAAAGGCATGAGAGAATTAAATTCATCTTTCAGTGTTTCAACTTGGCCCAGATAACTAGCCATATCTTGAAAGCTTTGCTGCAAATGGACAAGATCAGATACAACTTTATAAATACATTGAATATCATTAGTATATAGTGTCTTAGCCTTAGTTTAAATTTTGTAACATGTTTTCCAAGACTGAAAAAGGGTCAATAATTTTGGCTCCAGAGATGCCACAATAGACTACATAACTGTGCATCAATCTTAATCCATGTAGCCTTATTCTTTTCTTCAATATCATAGGCATTTTTTTCTAAATGATAACTATATCCTTATCCCATAAACCATAATTCAACAGATGCTGCCCATGAAACATAATTATCAGCCTTGTAATTTAATAGTAGTGATGGCTGGAGAACTAGAAATAAATGAGATAAAAGGTTTTAGGGCACCTGAAATGTCGGCCATTGTTAAGGGAGGCTGAAATACCAGAAAATAGAGGCTGCTTTGGAGATCAAAAAATCAGATGAAGCTGGAATGAGAAAACGATGTCACCAACGGAAGTGGAATGACAAGGCGACGCTGTTGCTGAAAAATGCATAAAAAATGGTGGCCGAAGAAGGGCTCACGCACCGGCACATGGTGGACTGGCAAAAACTTGTGGCAGCGCGTGTACTCACACGCGCGGGTTTTCGGCGACGAGATTCCATCGGAATGCTGATCGATGTCCGGGGCTCCTAACGGTAGTGGTAGTGAGAAGAAAAGATGTACAGATAGAGTCGGACTTAGTGAACAGATAGGAATAGAAGAGAAAAAAGAGAGAGAAACGGAGAACCACTTAGGGCTCTGATAGCATAAGAAGAGAGAGGGAGAAAAAAAAAGGAGACGAAGACTGAAAATCAATCAGCTTGATTATTCCCTTTGCTTAATGAGCATATATACTGAATGTTTGATACAAAATAGGAAGTAAATATTTACAAAAAGAAAACAATATATTTACAGATTCTAGCCTAAAATCAAGACTAAAATTAGCACAAAATCAAGAAGTGAATTAAGTTGATATCTCAACAGGCTTAACTTTATCCTTCCCCTTCTCCATTTTAAAAGAACAAACATCAACTATCCCTTATGTGGATTGTTTCATCTAGCTTATAGAATCCATTCAGATATTGATCAAATACATGCCAAACACATGGATGCTTACAATTTTTTTTTTTATTATAGCTTTTATATATCTATAAGGAGACTGACTCTTTCAAAATGAATTCAAATTACTATAAATCTATAACAATTTTAAAAGTGATGTTTTATTCTTTTCAGAGATGGGTTAAGAATGTGGTCATGTAGGTATTAAAATGACTTCGCAAAATGTCATTTTTCTAAAACCCTTAAGCTTGTTGGAAAGTTTGAATAAGAAATATGTATATCATAAGATTTTCACAAATAATATTTTATATTATTTAAATATTTAATATCTTAATCTAAATTATTTCTATATGAATGTCAGTATCTTCTTTTCCCCCTCTTGCTGAGTAACACATATTGGGCACATTTCTAGATCCAATTTCTATGACCATGTTCCTGGAACAATGGCTACCCCACCCAATCTTGCAATTGTTGAGGGCTCAACTTGATGGTAAAGTGGTTCATCTTAAGAACTATCCTTGCATCCCACCTTTTTCTATGTTTGTTATCTAGAATTGCTGAAATCACCATTGATCCAAGATGGGAAAGAAACTTTACTGACCTTCATTCTACCTTCTACAACAAAGAGAGAATTAGATGTCAAAGCACATTGGAACTCAATGCATACTAGGTGCTTGGTTGGAGTTGTTGAGCATCTTGATGATGTCAAATGAGTCGTTTTGGACTTAGTTGAGTGCAGGAGTACCACTAACAACCACAAGCATCATAGTGGAAGCATGCGAGGTTATTCTGGCGCTCACATGTCCCCCCTTTTGGCCGCAATGTTAGCAATAGAAACCAGGGTGCTTGAGTGTTCTTTTACTTTTTTCTAAGCTTTCCATGTTGCTAGGAGGTGATCTCCATGGCTGCCTTTTCACCTTCTCCTACCCATATATGGATGGAGTAGGATATATTGCTTCTTACTTCTCAAAAGTCTATGCCTCAACCCTTGAGGGCTCCCTTAAATGACACCTTTCCCACTCTCCATTCATCTCATAATGGGAGAAGTTAAATTCCAAATCTCTAGATGAGGTCAGTGCATACATCTCCCTGAAGTGAAGTGTCAAACACCTCTTGAGGCCTCCCTTAAATGACACCTTTTCCATGCATGGCCTCACTTCATAATGGCAGTGATCAAATTCCAAATCTCTAGATGAGGTCTGTGTGGTTATCTCCTTGAAGTCTCAAACAACTCTTGAGCCAATGAGCATAGGCTAGATTAAGTGAGGGAGGTGATTTTAAAGAGCGAAGATGTAGTTGGAGTATTGTAGGGGAAGGAGTAGAAAAAGATTTTGAGGGGAAGAGAAGGGGGCTAATGGTCATAGAAGGATATAAATGGGATGAGTATATACATGAATTTTGATTGGCAATGATCTTTTGAAATAGGCATTACAAGCAAAAGTAGGATATAAATGGGATGGTGATGTAGGTAGAGGTACCCTCTTATAAAAGCACTAGCAAGAACATCTTATTTCTATTTGGGAAAAGCCATTTGGTGAGAAGCTTATATTGGAATGAAGATAGCGTGGGTCCATCACAATGGTCAGTGGGTCATCTGATTAATATTTTTGTTTTTGTCAATTTAATCTTGTCAATCAATTTCTTTTTGTTTTAAATTGCAACACAAAGGCCATGCAATAGCAGAATATTACATTTATAATTTGGAGAGTTTTTTTGAAGTTTTAGTCTAGGTTAAGACTTTTTTTAGCTAGTTTAGGACATATAATAGCCAAAAGATTGAATTGTTTGTGATAAACTAAGCAAGACTAGGCATTACATAAGCTTTTTATGAGAAGCCATGCCAGCATTTATTTTGTTTGATGTTAGTTAGTCAATGGGTAGATTTTGGATACCTATGTAGGGTCAAGGAACTCAAATAACTCTTTGGCTAGCTTTTCTGGGTGACGTCTTGGGTTGTTACAAATGATATCATAATAGACTTGGACCATGACTTGTAGAATAAGGGGCACTACAGATGATCTCATACAACAATAATAACAACAAAGCCTTAATCCCAAAATATATGGGCTTATGTTATTTGTGATTGGATTTGGACACTTAACCTAGTAAGGATGTTAGGGCTTAAACAAGAGTGTATATGAGAGTCCATGCTAACATATATTTAGTCCCTTATCTGCTAGGTAGATATTGGGTACTTATACAAGGCCAAGGAACCCAAATATCATTTTTTGGCTTGCTTTATTGGGTGAGAAATTGGGTGGTTACAAATGATAATAGAGTAGACTCGGCTCATGGCTTATGTAGGTTATGGGACTTTGTAGACATGTTCTTTTGGGATTGACGATAAGTTAATAATGGCATTTCTGATTGGATTTGATTAGATTTTGGGTTTACATCATTAGCTTGGCAAGTACGTTAGGGCTTAGATGGGGGCAGTTATTATGAATTTATGTTGGTGTGTGTTAGTTTCACATTAGTTATGCATCAGATAGATCTTAGATACTTATTTAAAGCCAAGGAATTCAAATAATACTTTTCATTTAGCCATTTTGAGGGGGCTTCTAAATTATTACACTTTTTAATTTGCTTATGCATTCTAAGGTCTCCAAGAGTCCTAGGTCATTAAGGAGGCCTGAAGACTATTGTAATTTTATTGTACCACACTTTTGATATATGGTTAGTAAATTTGAGGTTTGTGAGGCTCTTTTAAACATTTATTTCCTGTGTGGTGCTGAATCCATGTGAAATACCAAAATGCATACCCTTATGATTCATTAGTGGAGGCCTTGGTGCTGACTCCAAGGATTGGATCAAATACTCATGGACCGTTGGTATTGACTTTCCAATACTTCTGCTTATTTTCTCCTGTTTTCTATTGCTTCTGCTATTTCTGCTTTGGTAAGGATTGCATGCATTTTTTGCATGTGACCACCAATTTAGTATTAGAACAATCTGATTACTTCTGCTTTTATCTTCTCTTTAATTTTGTTATTGTTTCTCTGAGATCTTTGTGGTTCATGTTCCCAAAGCGGCTAGCACAATTGCACCAGTTATTTGAAAATTGAGCATATCTGAAATCTTTGTAAGGTTGGCCTATTTACATGAACTTAGGATTTGATAGGTTTTGATGTCGGCCTACTTACATCGGTAGCCAGTAAGATCCTGCATTAGATTACCATTGAACATGAAATTGTTAAGGGAGAAACATTAGAAAGAGCATGCAAATTCTTCTTAGGAATAATTAAAATAAAATATAGTATATTTTGTAAAATTGTGTAGATAATTTCTAGCGCTTGGATTCATGATTATGTAACTGATTGTGTCTTTGTTGCAGTGGCAGAATTCATTGTTGAACATCTTATATCTACTTAGTTACTCTGTGTGACCTGTCATGCATCATGGACAATGTTGTGAACTATTCCAATGTGACCAAAAAATGATAGAGAATTATTGTGCCCTCAGGTCTGAGGACCACCATTCATATATAAAAGTTATATCTCTTTTCAGAAATATGATTTTATTCATGCAGCTGCATGGTATTGATTACCAAAGGGAAATAAACCCACATTTCAAGTTGAACAACTCTAGTATGTCTCTACAACCATGCATGATGATGGCAATATGAGTTCAAGACCCAGTTTCATCCGTGCCTATGAATAGCTTCATATGTGTAACAATAAATGGTCCTCATATGGTAGCCTAAACCTGAATTCTCGATGATTCTAACAATCATATGTTGGCTGATTTTGATCTTCAGGTAAGATTTTAAATTCCATGGGAGGGGGCCATTTTGTTCTTTTCCATGGATCAAGATGTGCTGTTAGGGGTGGGTGTGGGCTAGATGGCTCGTGGGTTGGCCCTGAAAATTTTAAGGCTTGGGCTTAAGATTTTTGGCCCATTAGGCTGGGCCTGATTTTTAGGCCCATTTAAATTTTGGACCAGCCTTGGCCTTAAGAAAAACAGACCCAACCGGACTCAAGAATATATATATATATAAAGGTGTTGTGAAATTTTTAAGATAATTTATATGTATATATATTGGAATAAAAGGTGCACACTATAACCGTCTCACCTAGCCTTTCTTTTAGTTGCTTATACATATGTATGTATGTATGTATGTGTGTGTACATGCGTGCATATATGTGTGTGTGTGAGAGTGTGGGCCAGGTCAGGCTAAACTTGAGCTTTGAGACATTTTCATATAGTTGGGCTAGGCTTGGCCATACTTGCCTAAGTTTGGGCCTTGCCCAATGTTTCTGGCTGGTTTTTTACCCTTGTCCTAGCCTAGTCCAAACAATGCCCACCCTTACATGCCACTGTTCTGTTCCATCTCAACACTTGGGATAACAGATGTTTTAAGATGCACCTATTGGTATGTTGAAACAATGATGGGATGGTCCTATCCCAGCCCATCATGGGACATCTTGTTGGGATGTAAAGCTATGTCTTCACGTAATTTTATGATGGATACCTAGAATTATAGAAATCATGTTCCTGAAATAGTAGATAAATTTTTCACCAGCATTATGGCACACATTTTGTGAAGAGTTTGGATGATTTTGTTTGAACATGGATATAACAAAAGATTTTCACAAGAGAAAAAATTCTAAGTGTTAAGGTTTGAGGGTTTCAAAGGAAATGAATTGGTCTCCCCTAAGAAAATAGTTGAGATTGATGATAACTGGTTGTTGGAATAGAATCACAAACATCAGAATGGATCAAGGTTGCAAGCATGCAGACCAGTGGGTTTTGGAAAGGTATTGTAAAGGATTACTTGTTTGAAGTTGGGCATTAGCAACGTTTTGGGGAAGGGTTTCAAGCTAGTTTTTGGTTAGATAGTGTATGGAATTTATGAAGGTGACTTTATTAAAGGCAGGTGTTTCATATTGGCTACTTGCATTGAGTTTGCTCTCATTTGAAGAGAATTGGGAGAGCTATGGCTTATGCATTATGTTCGAAGAAAAGAAACAAGAAATTTTTTCATAAATTGTAAGTAATTGGATGATATGAAGGATGCACCCTCTTGTAATTGTCATGAGACGGGAAGTCAATACCATTTTTTAGTGAAAATTAAACTTTGATTCTCTCTTGGCATTCTCAATTTATTTTGCAATTTTCCTATTTTGCTGTTAAAATTTTTCATCATTTGGTTGAGGGGGTAACTTTTGCTGTATTATTTTCTCATTTTAATTTTTAAATAGGATCCTGTCACTTATCTAGAAAAAAGTTTCCAAAAATTACACAAATTTAGACATTTTATATTTCAGAAACTGACAGTTGTACAGTTTTAGAAATTCTGCTAGGTTTTTTCCAGTTAACTTATTCTTGTGGACATATCATTATTATGCTGTCTCCTATCCTTTTTCCTTTAACATTGGGAGATGTTACAATGCGTTGCACACTGTTATGCCATCCTTTCTGCAATCTGTCATTATTGAAGATGTCAATGAGAAAAGAGCTGTAAAATAGTTTATTTTACCATAAGAGTTCTGTATTTTAATTTATACAAATGAAGATAAAATTGCCATATGCTTCTTTCTAACATACTTTCAACAGTCAATTGTTCAGCAGGATTTTCAAATGCAAGATGAGTGGAATGCCAAAGCCTATTTGTCCGAAGTTTCTTTCTTTGGAAGATGGAGAATTTACAGGAAAAATACTTCAAATGGTATGTGTATTCATTTGCTCTATTGACAGCTATTTGTTAGAGAAAACATATGGTAATTTGAACCTTCACAATTTTTATTCTTTTGCCATACATTTATTTTTTTATTTTATTCAAATATTCTGTGATTTAAAGATCATCCTTTGACAATGATGTGGTTGAAGGTATCACTTAAGTTAGATGGTCAAAAGCTCTCAGAAGTGTTAGGGTGTTTCCTAGATAGGGGCTAGCAGATCTGCTTGGCTTTTCTGAAACATTCTCTTTGGAGGATCTCTTTTAGACTTGCCTTGAGAAAAAGTTGTGTGATGGTTTTGCTTCTCAGGTTTTAGAAGTAAGGATTTCATATATTCATTTGTGATTTCGATTTTTAGGTTGTGTACTCATATGTTCTTCAGATGAGAAGGCAAAATATTACAAATACCAACATATCCGCAGCCTATTTTGTTGCCATTAAATTCTCTGTCAAAATTAGGGTCTTATGGTTGTGTTCCATTGTAGTGCTAAAGAATTATTAGTTTGTGATGCCTAGTTTCCTACATTGAAGCTGCCAAACCCTTTCATTTGCTGTTCATAGTTATAGAATCCTTTCGTTGGAATAATACCATTATTACTAGCATACACCAATTCTGTGAGCGCCCCTCCTCCCTCCGACCAAGTGCTGTCACAGGAAAAAAATGATGTCTTAGGGCACAAGGCTCTTGTTACTATGGGCTTTGGGGAGGGTAATAAAAAGTATGGGCTTCTCTATGGGGCATTTGAGAGCTCCATGGTCCATCTAGATCTCACCATTAACATGAATAGCCACCACCACAATCCATCACCTTCTTTTTGTTGCATGGTTTGATCTCGATGAGAAGACCCTTATGGAACTCCCTATCTAATGTGTGTTGTCTAGGTGAGAATGAGGTCTTAGTTACTGATGCCTGTTGTTGCCAGTACAGCTAATGTGGTGCCTTCTGTGCCAATGCATTTGTTGGGCCATTTCATAAGAAGAACTTAGAAATTTTAAAATCCCTTCTAGACAAAAATGAAAAGGTGGTTTAATGGGTGCCATGCCAATCTTGTGCCAATGCTGGTAATGGCTTGAAACAGTATGTGTTAGCTAGCATGCACTGACACTTGGAATCTTAGGTGAGATCATGAGAGATGGTAGATGGTGAATCATCCACAAGGTTTTTAAGTAACACATCAATAATTAAATGGATCTTTTATGCAAAATCCATTTCAACTATTTCTGGCTTGTGGAAGGGTGTGGTAACTGAAGGTAGGTATGGTAATAAATAAATATTTTTATGTTGTGCTAATTTATGCTTTCCTGTTAGTACTATGAAAAATAAACATGCATTCCTACTGTTGGTGAAATTCACCTTTGTTTCCTCCATATTGATGTTGCTCATTGGGTGAGCTGGAAGTATGTGAGATGACGAAAATTGCTACTTATGCTCTCTATTGTTAGATTGCCTGTTTAATCACTTTCTAGAATATCTCTAGAGTACACAAGTGGAGTGAGATGGCCAACAAGATGTATTCATTTAAGTTATCAAAATGAATATTAGGAAAAAACACTCATCACACTATTGGGGGCCTCCACCATTAGCTTCTCATCTCTAGAGAATAATTGGGCCCTTATTTCATGACGTCACTAAAAAGAGGTTCACCAATGAACTCTCTAAGAAATTTTGCCACCTGTTAAGAGTCTCTTGAGTAATCACAAGACTTCATCAAATCTTATTTTCCTATTATATATATATCACTAAGCTTATTTAGTTATTTTCTCATTTTTATTGAATACTTCAGCCTTTATTTCATGACATCAGAAGAAATCTTGCCACCAGGTGAAGAGTCTCTTGAGTAATCACCATTCACAAGACTTCATCAATCTTAATTTCCTAATACTATACCTATCATTAATTGAGGTTTGCCATCTCGTTACCAGATCCCGTATTGGTATCACACTGGTGCAGTGCTGGCACGCATGGTATGTGGGTCGATTCAGCACATTGAGACTTGTATGACCCTATATTGAGTCTTGATCTGGTACTGGTATGGGGTGGTATGCATTGGTCTAGCATATCATATCATTAATCTTAATCGATCATTCATGCAAGATGTGCTTAAATATAGTGCATCCATGTTTAAATACATACATCCATACATAGCATCAAGAAGAAACCATATACCATTTTTTCAGTTTCTACATATTGGGTTCTATTTCATTGTTTGTTCCTATCAAGGTCAATTGTAAATTTTCATGTTGAAAGAGCTGTGCACATCTTGGTATCAAGTTACTAGAACATTTTGGGCAACTACTTTCTGTTTGATAGAATGTCAAAATTGATGCATACTAGTTGTGCTCTTTTAAGAAACAGATCAATCTTTGCCAAATCTGTCTCATCCTTCTTGAGCTGATTAGGTTTTAGTGCAATTTGATCTATTGTCAACAACAGCCCTCCTCCACCACAAAAGAGAGAGACAGAGAGAGATTTGAAAGTTCTCTTAAGAATAGCTACATCTATAATTTAATATAATTTGATGGGCCCTTTGCGGTAGGTATAAAAAATCCCTTGATGACAACATTAAATTTCTATGAACACAAATATGTGTGCTAAATGTGGTTTAGGAAAGAAGAGATATCACAAAAATATGGTGCATTGGGATGAAATTGTAACATCATCATGTGTTCTGATCAATCTATTGTGTGTAGGTATGAAAAAATTACATTGAAAAATGACTAATTTGAAACATAAAAGATATTTGATATCAGATTTAATTGTCATATTACCACACCAAATTAAAAGCAATAATGTAGGATCATTTAAATATTACTTCTAGCTACTTATTTTGTGGTCTCATGATGAGTAGGATAAGTGGTAAAGACTTCCAAAGAGAATGTTTAAGTTTCCACATTCAACAAATTATGAAGTGGAAGATCATCTTGCAACTAGTGAAACTGATTTTACGTTAACTCTAGAGTCTAGATGTTAGCTTGAAAATTTTTCCTCAAGAACAAGAATATATGATGCCACCTTTATCATTTCATTTCTAATAGTTGTAGGAACTTTGAATTTCAGAAATTGTCCATGTAAATGTTTGAGATCCATTTTGACCCTACAAGTTACTATTACTAATACCATTTCCATGACTATGCTTGTGATTACTTTATTTTGCACATGGTTGTTTTTAATGACAAACAGTTTTGCTGCCCCTTTCTCTTGGCTGCACTTAGTTTCTGGCTGACATGACCAAATTTTGTTCCAGGTTTCAAATTCCGACTTGTATCATATAATATTTTAGCCCAGGTATGTGATATGTTCTCTTTAGCTAGCCAAGTTAATCTCTCTCTCTCTCTCTCTCACACACACACACACACACACATGTATACATATGTACATGTGCATGTATATATGCATGTATATGTTGTATACATAGAGACCTCCACACAACCCCCCCCCCCCCCCCTGCAGCTATATATCTATATGTGGGGTACAAGTGGTGGGTTAAACCCCAAAAAGAAACAAAAAAGGATTAATGTGAATGAAAAATAACTACAACCCATAGAATAATATTGAAGTAGCAAAGCAGGCTCAGGATGAAGAATGAAACCAACATATAGGTCCATATATCTGTGTGTGTTTGTGATTTCCAGCTAGTCAATTGGTAACATAATTAGCTTGCTGAGGTGTATGTTAGGCTCTGAAAACTTGGAGATTAGATATAGCTTGATAAATAGCCCTAAGCAGAGGATGATAGTACCTTATGTAAGTGGCACCATTGATCCAGTTTAAAGTAGTGATCCAATCACCTTTGAGCATAATTCTTTTACATTTGAAGGTATAAATGGCTACCATCAGTCCCTACAAAGCTGCTCACAATTCAGAGCGAGGCACAGAAGTGCATGAAAAGATCTTGAGCCTGCTAATAGGACCTGGTGGAAGTGATTTCTGACAATGAATCCAGCGCCAGCTTGTCCATCTTTAAATTGGCCATCAAAATTTACTTCCACCATCTCTTGGGGAGGGCCAAAAGGCCAAAGTTGGAGGAGTAGTGAGCTCCTGGTGCTGCAGGTATCCCAATTCCATAGGTTAGTAACCAAAGTGGAAGATAGAGCCTCATAAACTTTCATATGCAAGTTGGATGGCCAGGTCAGCAGTCTGGTGTCGTATAGAAGTTGTGTCTTGGGAAAGCCTTTTATTCCTGGAACTCTATAGATGCCAGCAAAAATGTGAAGCGATAGACTGTTGATGACCAGAACTCCCATTAGAATGCAGTTTAGCAAAGATTCAGTGGAGTCAAAATTATAGGAAGTGGAAACCTTTGAAGTTTGAACTATTATTGCTCAAGTGGCTCTAGCTAGATGACAGTTTACCAAGATTTCTTTGATGTCCTCAATTCCACAGATGTCACGATGCACTAATTGATGATTAATCAAGCCTGTTTGTGCCAAGAGGGTTTTACAGGGGAGCCTATGCCAAGCAATTTCGTACTGGAAAAAAATGAACCCTTGAAGTAGCTAAAATATTCCAGATCTAGAAGAAGATGGTGTATTGGAAGCTGGGTATTTAACTTGTATGGCTGTCATTATGTACAATTGTCTAGGCATACTAGAGCGGTTCAACTTGCCACGAGTTTGTTCTCTGTAGGTGGTTAATACCATGCAACTGCATCAATAAAATTATATGTTTGGAAAAGATATATCAATTCCATGTGCTCAGTGGTCCTTAGACCAGAGGGCCCAATTATTCAGCTTCATTCTTTATTCACATTGGAGTGGACCACAGCATTGTCCATGATATATGGCTAGGCAGATGGAGTGACTAACTAGATATAAAATGCCCAACAATGTATTTTGTCACTGCAATAAATCCATTCTGCAACAAAGGTACAATCAAGGTTTTAAATCTCGTGGGACGGTGGTGTCTTGGTTTCTCCATGGAGTGGGATGTTTTGCTGTCCCACCCCATCCCATTAAGGCATAAAACCTTGGGCACACTCGCATATATAATCATGAATTGAAGCCCTAGAAATAATTTACAGAATCTTACAACTCTATAATGTACTTTAACTATTCTTAACAAGGATTTTTCCTGTTCTTTTGATGATATTTTCCAATGTTTACTTTCACATTCTAGAGTAATCTAACATAGGGTCTTAGCATCTAGCAATGTAAATAGGCCAGCTTCAAGATCTACCAAATCCTAAGGTTTTGTAAGCATGCTAGCCTCGCAAGTTTTGAAAGTGTACTGGACCTCATACCAGTTTTTTGTCAGAATGGTCAGTTTGAGACTGCATCCTGTACCAATGCATGGTATACTGGTGCCAGAAACTTGCCGGAACATTATGGTACCATTTCAAATGTTCCATTCCGATGATGTTTGAGACCTTACAAATATTTCAGATATGCTCAACCTTCGAATAGCTGGTGTGGTCGTAATTGGTTGCTTGTCACTTTGGCAGCATGAAACTTTGATTCGTGAGATGAGGTCGGATGGTTTCTTGTCCAGCTTGAAATACAATCATAATCATCAGCCCCTGCTTCCTGAATTCTAAGATTGCACAGTGGTCTTCCTTTCTCTTGTTTGATTTATTGTGTGCGATCACAGCTGTCCAACTATTGTTTGATTTAAAATGTGTTGTTTTGTTATTGTTGTCTTTTTCTGTAATTTAAATACACCTCTATGTAGGGCTTGTGTCATCTGCATATTGTAGTGTCTAACTATTCTTTGAATGAAGGGGATTATTTCTTAGGGTAATTCCTCACAACTCTATTCTTTGACCTTACAACTCTCTTCTTTCTCTCATTTTCTTTTTTTCCACCTTTTCTTCTTTCTTAATCAAAATCCTGTAATTCTATCATCAACATTACATAAGAAATTCATACGGTTCGAAATCTACTCATATGTTAAATTGATTGTAGAATCTGTTGCCAATTAGATTTTGTCATATCATTGAGCACCACTAGTTGGTAAAAATATAGGTGTGATAATAGTAGTCCTCATTATGGCCTATAATGTTGCAATAGCTGGATTTGGCATAATTTAAGTGTACAATTTCTCCCCGCAAATGTTTACCATGGTTATCCAATAGATTATCAATTCATGTCTAACATGTGAGGTATAGATCAGGTACACTTAACTTTAGAAAGTTCTTATCCTATGAATTTGGAATGGCTAATTTTAAGTCTTTATTCCTCCTTCTATGCAGGTTTATGTGAAGAGTTCCTTTTTTCCACACTCTCCAACTTCTTGTCTCAAGTAAATCTTTTAAATCTCTATATTTTGTCAGTCATATTTATCTCTATATTTATGTGCAGTCAGTCATATTTATCTCTATATTTATGTGCAGTCAGTCATATTTTGTCTTTTATATTCATTGCAAGTAAATAAAATTAAAGAATTCAACACAGTGCGCTATGTTAATCAAAATATTATGTAGGAAGGCTTTTTGACTACTGTTCAAATTAGTTGCAGCTTAAGAACTCAGCAAGTAAAACCATATCTCTTCTAAAACAGTTTTGCTTAATGGATTACAAAAGAAAGAATGTGCAAGATGAAATACAGAAGAAAGAATGGAAATACTCTTTTATTGGTGCCTTCAATTCATGACCTATACTTTTCGCTCTTCTATGGTGTTGCATTAACTTGGAAAAGTACCAAACAAAGATTTGGGTCCTTGTATTCATCTTGTTGACATGATACAATTCCAATGAGAGTGTGGTACCTAAGATGCACTTGGGACGTTGGTTTCCTCATGGACTGAGATGTCTTAACCAAGGTTCATTGTATCAGAAATCAATACCGTTTTGATATTGATCTGGTACGGTTCAGTATGGGGCATACCATACTGAAACAGTGGCTTGTTGATCAAATGAATCGGAAGATCCCAACCCATGAACCAATTTGTTCCAAGATGAACCATAGTTTGGGGTCAGTGCAGGGTTGGTTTTGGGTGGTTCGGTCATACCAGTTTCGGGCTGGTTTAATATGGTTCGCTCTGAACTGTCTGGTTCAGTATGGTTCAGTCATCCTAAGTCTTAAGCATCTTGGTTGGTACCGGCCATAACAGACCATGACAGATTAGGATGTCTATATCCTAGCACTTTAGTGTTGGGAGAACCAGGCATCCTGGGACATGAATTTTTACTTTTTTTCCACATCATTCTTGTTCTTAATGGCTGTTCTAGTCCATCCATGTCCATCTTGATGCTATATTGACACAAGACTGTGCCAAGACAACACTAGTATTGGACTGTAATCCTTGTTACTAAGTGCTTAGTTGTCTTCAAGTTTCCCACACTTTATCATCCAAAAATCCTGACAAGTACCATAAAATATTTGAAAAAAAAAATTAAACATGTCAATGTAGGCTCAGGGCTGGAATTAGTTCAATCATCAATGGAACTTTTTGTTAGAGATAACTTGCACGCATGCCTTATTACCTTAAAGTAACAGATGAAATAGGTGCAATCGCTTGAAGAATCTAAACACTTTAGACTGATATTATCTAACAATAAAATATTGAGAATTCAATTATTATCGATTGCAACACTGTTTTTTATGCACTCTAGAAATCTGTGACAAAGTGCTGACACTTCTAGTTAAGATAAGCAAGATGCTCTATGAGTGCCAGGGAATGTTGTCTGGTGTCTGGTGGAGTGTTGATGCTAAGATTCGAGAACGCTTGTTGGTCTTTGCATGTTTGACAGAACTCATTAGATAAATGATCTTGGGCCAGATTGATATTGTGCATTCCTTTCAACAATTTTTTGAGTAAGAAACCTCCTAATTCATGCATATGCTTGATACTTATTTACTAATTGCCATACATCATTATTTATCTTGTTTATATACATTGGCATTTGCTTACTATTTGGTGTCATAGGTGGAAAGCTCGTTCCCAAGATGTTTTGATGGAACTTAAGAACCTTAATTCTGACTTCCTCTGCATACAGGTGCACATTCAACTAGTAATTAGAAGCAGCTTGTGAAGTTGTTGGTTTTGTCCTATGATTTAACTGTGCAAAAAAATTCTCATTTTTTGTCCTCTTCATGCCATAAATCATAGTGGCAATTATAATAAGCTGCTCTGCTGGAATGGTTCAATTAACCATTAAAATATGTTGCATTTGGAATAGCCTTCCACTTCATCTTATGTTTATAAAATCTTGTGGGATGGGGCTTTATTGGTTTTTTTCATAGAACAGAGTGTATTACCGTCCCATGTCGACACTTGAGATAGGAGATGTCCTAAGACATGCTGATTGGGATGCTGGGACGATGGCGAATGGTCTTGTCGCGATACTTGGGATAGCAATCTATCCTAGCGTCCCATGAGATGTCTCATCGGAGACCTAAAACCCTGGTTTGTATGACTAAAACATCTGCATTTTCCAGAAAAGGAGCGAATAGTGAGAGGATATTTTATCCAATTTTGGGTGTGCAAATCAGATTAATTCAATTATTCAACTATTTATAATTTCCAAATGCATGTAAATGTGTATGTGGAGTTGATGCTCCATTTTTTCTAGTTCATATGACCTTCCTAATACTTGGAGATATAGTATGTTAAATCATATAATGTAATAAGTGGCTGTTTTGATGGTACTTGTGCATTTATTTCCAGTGTTAGGATTAGTGTTTTTAAATAGCGATCATCTATGTTTATATGGGACTTTGGCTGCATTGCTTAGCCCTGACCATTTAGACAGCCCTTAGATTTGGTCCAGCTGCCTAATGGGTACCTAAGCAATTTGGCAATGCTGAGGCAGCATAGGTAGGGTTAGATCTGGAATACTTATGTGTTTGCTCTGTACATATAGAGTGTTGGACTACACTCTTTATGTCAGCTCCTTGAAAAAGGAGTTAATGATTCAAATCAGTGGGCATTTCAAATTGAAGATCCAAACTATTCAACTTGATATACATTACAAAAAGTGAGTAGAAACTAATTCATGTATTTTGGTAGTTTTTAATCTAATCAAGTTTCAAAATAGATGATTTTAAATAGCATGTTCTTATCTTTTACTATAGTTTAATCATCAAAACTTAGTGAATTTAAATCTTCCCATGTTTTAATATATAGAGGTCATGATCTATAAAGTGGATGTTGATTTATGAGTCCTATTATGCATTTTTACTACTCTAGTACAATTGATAATATTCATTTTTATGCTCACTTGATATATATGTTAGAGGCCACCAAAATACATAAATTTTAGTTTCTAAGTATTTTTTTCTTACACTATATAGATCATGTTCGATGGTTTGTATTCATATATATGCACCCCATTCTTTTCTCGTGGATTCGAGCTTCCTCATGCGTGGAGACATAACGGGCAAAACTTAGGCACAGTTCATTAGGTGTTTGGCATCTGGTTTTCCACTTAGCAAGTGACACGTATACAATTTACACTCTATTAAACACTTAGACTCCATTAGAAAAATGATGAGAAACATGTGTCACTTGTTAAATGGGTTGGTTGTAAACTTGTTTCTTGTTAAATGAGTAAACGCCTAACGAACTACTCCTAAGTTTTGTTCGAGACATAACATGTTAGATAAGTTTTGATGATACTAGTGTCGTTCTTTCTACCATCAGGATCAATCATTTTTAAACGGTGACCATCTAGGTTTATGTTGGAGTACTGGACTTTGGTTGTGTTGCTCAGGCCCTACCATTTAGTCAGCCCTTATATGTGGCCTGGCCATGTAATGGGCACCTAAGCAATCTGGCAATGCACAGGCAGCTCAGGTAGGTTTGATCTCGAATGCTTAAGTACATGGGTGTCTATGTACATACATGCATATCTTTAGTTCTTCCTATTTTCTTATCAGTTTGTTTATGCTTTTACCAGTTCAGTCAATTCTCCATTGCTTAGTTCTTAATTTGTGTAACTCCTAACGCATGCTATGTTACAATTATGTCAAACCAAGTGGTTAATCTATTCACCATTTTGTAAGGAAGTAAACCATTGTTCTGCTGGACGAGGGGTTTGTTTGCTTGTTTTTCCTGCTTATAAGAAATTTAATTTACCATTTCAGGAGTTAGATGGATATGATAGCTTTTACAAAAGCAACATGGAGAGCCTTGGATATTCAGGTCTTTACATTCAAAGAACTGGACCAAAAAAAGATGGTTGTGGGATTTTTTACAGGCCTAGAAGGTACAAGAACTCTCTCTGTAATGCAATATAGTGCGGAAAATATACTCTTTTATATCTTTGAAATTCTAAAGGTAATGTCTCAGAAGACAATTTCTCTACATTATATACTGCATTCTTTATGCTGTTGGTGTTTAGGTTCATTGCTTTTGAACATATCTGAATTATGTTTCTGTAATTTTAAGAGCTGCTACTTTGGGTTTCCCCCTATTTTTGTTTGGCATGTCTTTGTGTCCAAGTAACAGCAAATTTAAAGTTTGTGCCTCATTTATTGAAGATAACAATGGAGCATCCAAACTTGAAATTTTTGGAGACCTAAAATCATTACATGTTTGTATAGTATGTGAAATAGGGATTCTCACGATAGAATCTAGAGTAATTTCTTTTTCCTGAAATAACCAGACATAGAAGGTAGAAAACAACTAGGAGTTGATTGCAAATTTGAGGATTTTGGTTTATGATCGATCTTATTATTCTCTAAAACTCAATGCAATAGAAGATTTTGTCATTGATTTTTTGCATGGCTTCTTCCATGCATCAAAGAACCAAAAAAGAAGTATGTTTGAAAGTTATTACCCTAGAAGCAGAGGGTGATGCCCTTTTTATTATCCGAAATTTGGATTGGAACACTAATTATTCTGCATATATTCTTCCAACTATTTGAGATGCTGGTATCAACACCTTTTGGTGTGCTAATTCTTGTTGGACTCTTAACTCCCCTAAATGAAACTTCTTATTTTTCAAAAGAAAAAATATATTCTTACAAAACTAATACCAAATATTTCTATGCCACGTTTGTTCTTATACCATCTTCTAGATTAGGCTTCAAAAAAATACTGTGAATGTTAATCTAAGACGTATGCTATATTTATTGAGGAGTATTTATGGATTTATAGAGCGATGTTCTTTTTCAAAGGTTTAACAATATCATGTTACTAAATGTCATGTTGGGTGGTTAGAGAGTTGGTGTTTAATAGTGCAGTAAACTATATTAAAGTAAGGTATATGTGAGAACCCGTGTTGTTGTGGGTCTAGTTCCTCATTGATCTTATATTGAGGAGATTTTGGATTCTTAGACGACACTAAGAGATCTAAATAAAACTTTTTAACTAGGCCTTTTGGGTGAGGCCGTAGATCATTATAGATGGTATCAGAATGGCCTATATGGATTAAGAGACAATGTGACAGATTCTTTTGGAGTTGACCATGAGCATCATGGCATTTGTAATTGAATTTAGTTCAACTTACCCTAAGCTTGGTGAAGACATCGAGGCAAATGGGGGAGCATGTGTGAGCATGTATTGTCATGTGTTTAGTCTCCTATAGAAGATATGTTGAATAAGTACTTAGATGGGTTCACAAAGACTTAAAGAAGCGAGTATGTGAGTGCATGCTAGTATGTGTTTAGTCCTATATTAGTTGTACGTGGAGATATCTTGGATACTTCTACAAGGCCACAAAACCCAAATGATGCCTTCTAGCTAGCCTTTTCAGGTTCCTGGGTTATTACAATATATTTTTGGATTATGAGAAATGAAACTCTAGAATTAGGATTGAACTTTGTAATTTAAGAAAATTGAGAAAGGTTGTGTTTCAAGGAAATTGAAAAATACCTTAGAGTTTAGGCATTGTGATTAATATATCTAACTTTTGAGCTGGGTTATGTTCTTAAGGATTGAAGAGATCTCTTTGTAGCCTTTTTTAAGAAGCAAAGTTTTAAATTTCATGTGAAGACGGTTTCCGGATTTCTCTACAGAATGGGACACTGCTATCTTGCCTTCTTCTGATGGTTGTCTTGGTAAGTACACTCGTCCCTTTTTCCTTATTGTCGTTTATTTCTTTGTTGTTTTATTTATTTCTTTTCTTTTTTCTTATTGATTTCCTCCTTTTCCTTCTTCTCTTCCTTTCTTTTTTCCCCCTTTTTTTGCTTTTTTTTTTTTTTGCTTTTTTTTGGTTGATGTTTGAATTTGGTCTTCACATGCCAACTGAGAAACCAGCTTATAGCTTGGACTAGTAAAGTACAATTTCCAAAGTACAATTTCCAATCGACCAATGCTCACATGTAAGAAAGAAAAAAAGGTTAAGCGACCCATGTATGGTCTTTGTGGAATTACTTCGATGCTCAAGTTAGCAGCAAAAGCTCAATGGAAAAAGCTTAGAGCTCTTAGGATGAGCAATTTAGACTTGAGTGCCAAGGTGGATTAGTAATCTAGGCTTGAATACTAAGGCTTAAAGTTTGTTTATTTGAGAGGATTAGAGTTGCTTTTATATGTGTCTAGGAGAGTCTTCTTGGAATTGGCCAATTATTAGTGGATAGCTATTGATGAGCTTGATCCTTGGATGCTATGGAGTCTTTTGAAAATTGGGTGGCAGAATCTTGCTCAAACTGATTTGCACCTTCAATAAGGAAGAATTCCAAATAGGACAGCCACATGTTGAAATACATCATTTAGGTCGGCCACATGTTACTCCGTTTTCATACTTTCTACGAACATGTCTAATAGGCCTTCACATTCATATCGAGCAACTTCTTGAAGATTTGATTTGCTGGTTTTTGGTAGGCTGCTCTGATATTCTTCAACTCGAAGAGCATCATTTTATAATAGTAAAGCCTCTTCTTTATGATAGAGGTTGTCTTTCTTCTCGTTAGCAGATACATTTCAATTGGTTGTAATCGGAGAAGGCGCCCATGAAGCTCAACTAACTCATATCCGGTTGTGGCATTGATAAGCTAATCTATCTTCAGTAGAGGGAACTTATCCTTTAGGTAGGCTTTGTTCAAGTAGGTGAAGTTGACGCATGTGTACCACTTCCTATTAGACTTCATCGTAACTACATTGACTAACCAATCAGGGTAATGAGCTTCCTCAATAAATTTGGCTTCCAACAGTTTATCTACCTCCTCATCAATTACTTGTCTTTGATCAACAGTAAAATTTCTCTTCTTCTGCTAACATGTCCATAGTTGACCAAGAAAACACTTTGAGTTCTTTGAAGGAACTCCATTATTTCTTCTTGGATGGCACTATTGTTTCTCATTTGGATGACCTCCAAGTCTTCAATCAGCTCCACATATGACTCCTTCAGCTCATATTTGAAGTCCAGATTTTCAACCGATGGAGTCTTGGCCGATCTAGCACTTCTCTTCAAGGTCATTGCATGGCATTGCCGAGCTGCTACTTGGTTTCCCCTAAGCTCTCCTACACCTCGGTTGGTGGGGAATTTTATAAGAAAATAGGCTGACACAATAGTTTTGAGAGCATTCAAGCTTGGCCAACTTATGATGGTGTTGTAAGTAGTAGGCACCTTGACAACCATAACATCCACTATCATAGTCTTGGAGTATGGCTCTTCTACGGTTATAAGAAGGGTCAATACCCCTTCTACATAGATGGGCTCATGACTGAAGTCAACCAATGGTGCTTTGATTGGCTTTAATTGGTTTGTTCCTTTTTTTTTTAAAGCGTCATAGAATAAATTATCCATTGAGCTACTATTGTTCACTAGGATTCTTTTTGCTTGATAGTTCAATGGTCGCTGAGATGATTAGTGCATTGTCATGAGGAACCCGAACAACCTTGAGGTCTTTCGCAAAGAATGTGATACTGGCTCATCTTCAACCTTCGTATTCTTGGTGGAGAGCTCCTATGTTTGTATTTGTCAAGCATAGGCCTTTTGAGCTGAAGAGCTTTCCCTATTAGTTGTTGGGCCGTCTTGGACACATTGATGACCCGATCATAGGTTGGTTATTGGGCTTGCCTTAAAATGGGAATCCTTTTGGGTACCTTGTTCTGTAGGTTGATGCCCTTGGATGTAATGACCAAGGTACTCTCTTTGAATGAGGTCCTAAATCGCACCCTTCACAAGTTGATACTCGATATCATGCCCATGATCTTTTGTTGAACCGACAAAACTTGATTCGATATCTTTTGGTCGGCTTGAACCTCATCTTGTTGGGCCCTCAGACATGTTCTTTATTGTTGATCTACATTAGGATCTAGGTTCGAGGAGAATTGAGAAATATATACCTTTCAAACATCCAGGGAGAAGGTTTGGGTCGGAGTGGCATTTCTTGAGTTCCTTGGGAATTCTAATATTCCTTAAGTTTTTGGTCATCTCTTTCTTGATGCTTTTTTCTAGCTTATTCCTTATCTTCTTTTCAAGCTGTGGGGATTTCTTCAGCATTAATGTACTTTCGGCTTGGCTTAATAGTTCTTTGAGATCCTCTAAGGGTGTTTGGCCAAGAAAAAGTTGAATATGAAATTCATCAAGCTACCCATTAAGGCTGCGATGGCTATCGAGGTATCCAAGTCTAGAACTTTCAATGCCTCAAAATTAAATTGTCGGATGTAATCTCTTAGCGGTTCATCTTTCCTCAATTGTCATAAGGCTTATAGAGGTCTTTTGATACTTTTTATACCGATGAAGTATTGACGAATTATTGGCTTAACTACTTGAAAGAGTCAATGGAAGTAGATCAGAAGCTTGAATACCACATTCGAGTTTTCTTTTTTAGAGTTGCTAGAAAGGCTCGATATATAATGGTATTAGGCACGCCATGTAGAAGCGTAAGAGCTTTGAAGCTCTTTAGACAATCAACAGGATTCAAGATTTCATTGTACAGCTCCAACTGAAGCATCTTGAATTTGGGGAGCAAAGGCTCGGCATCACCTCTTTGGTGAATGAAGGTTCATTAGGGAGGTCGAGATCATTGGATAAGCTTCCCCTTGCTTCAGATGTGCTCCAATCTTTTGTTCATCTCTTCAAGCTATTGATCTATTTGATGTTGGTTGACCTTAGCTGTCATTAGACTTGTATGCTCGTCTAATTTGGATAGTTAATCTTGAAGCTCCTCAAGTTGGTTGTTTTGGTGTATGCCCTCTTTGGTTTTGGGGGTTTTATGGATCTTCACTAAGCTCAGCCAAAGGTCGATCATTGCTGATAGCTTAGTGAGTTTTCTGATCGGCTCCAGGTTAGTCTCTAGAATTATACCTTTCAGGGATCAAGTTCTGGACAAGATTAGTCAACATCTTGAGGTGTTGGAATAAGGTGTTGAACTATCGTGTAACAGGTGGCACTGGTACTGTCGGTGCTATTGGTTTCCAAATTGGATTAGTTGGGTCTCCTGTGAAATTCTAGGAGCTGGCCTAGGCATGGCTTATGTTCACGTAAACATTACTTGTCCTTTGGTTGTTCTGTTGGGCAGCATAGTTAGATGCTTTTGCTTGTTTCTTTAGACGATGCTAATTTGTTGTCATCTGAATTTGGTCTTCGCATGTGATTCGAGGAATTAGCTTACAGCTCTCAGCAAGTTTCCTTTAGTGTCCTCGCCCACAAGCCCTCGAGATGGTATTCCCCCTCGAACGCTCAAGTCAGCCAAAGCTCAATTTTCTAGTAGAACTAAGGGATGAGACATCAGGGCACTCCCCCCATACCTGTTTGAACCTAAAACCTTACTGAGAAGTGTAAATATTATTTGGTCATTTGACGTGCGTGGCTGTCTAGTCAGCATAACAACTCGGTTTTTGTTATGTCAACATGCCAAGTTAGCTTGATACTGTTCACATGATAGCCCTCTTCCCCTTTTTCTAGTGTGATGGATTTTTAAAGTCATGACATCAGAATCACTATCATAGAATGTCTTAAAGGAATGGCATTTCTAAAAGAATATTTGGTTAGAAGATATTTTGTAAGGTCAGTGCTTTTCTAGTAGATATATTCTTTATGGTGGTGCCCTTTGGACAGTATTTGTTAGAGAGAGAGAGAGAGAGAGAGAGAGAGAGAGAGAGAGAGAGCAAACAGAAAGAATGCAGCTCATATAATGCAGGTGCTCCTATCGGTACCCAGATCATCTCCATAAGCAAACTTGGAAAGTAAGTGGAAAGGTGAAACTTCCTGATGGTTTTGAAGTCATCAATTGGAGGTTGAATTAAAGTTGCTGTATAGATATTTTACTATTGTTTTTGTTAACTTCTTGTTTCATTATTTCATTATCCAACTGATTGAAGTAGTTTAAAAGCTGATGTGCAGAAATGTAATTTTGTTGAACGAGTTAAAGGCATTGTCAAAGGCATTTTCTTTATCCATTCATTCATTCATTCATTTGTTTATTTATTTCAACCATAAAATGTTTTGATTTCTATTGTGCATTTTGTCCAACTTCTTGCCAATTTTTTACAGTGCAGAATTGGTCCTAAAGGAAGAAATTCATTACAATGATCTTTTGAACCTTATTGATTATGGGAATGTTCCAACTGAAATTGAAAAAAATGACACACTTGATTTTGATAGAAGAGAGGAAGCATCTGGAGAAGGTATTGTAAGCATTATGTGTTTTCACTCTTTATTTTTTATTTTTAATTTTTGGTAAACTTAATGTGTGTTAGCAACAATTGTGCTAGTTCACCTGAGCTCTTTATCTTTAACCTATGGGGTGCAATTACAGTGCCACCTAGGTTGTAAACAGAGGACTTGCCAACTTTAGTGATTAAGTTGTAAAATGATAATATAATCTATAGGTCTAAGAATCCTTCAAACAAAAATTTATATGTTGAAGATCTCTTTCCTGTGCATCAATTAATTTGATTACCTTGCTTTTTGTTGCATTCTTTTATGTTCATCTTTGGCATTTTCATATTTTGGCATTTATTCTAATGAATTTGACTACCTTGCTTTATTGTCAGTAGCTGTCATTGAAATAGTCATATCATGTTTCAAAATTCTAATTTCCTTGCACATGATCATATCATTTTGGCATCAAGTTATTAACTTTCTTGAATTTAACGTCCTTTCAGATTCAACAAAAGATAACGATCATGGTGATGGGGAAGATCCCAATGATCCACATGTCAGATTGAAACGTGACTGTGTTGGTTTATTGGCAGCTTTTAAGCTTAGTGATCCTTCAAATCACCTGATTGTTGTGGCAAATACACACATTTACTGGTAAATGAAATCATTTTCAATCTTTGCAGTTTTCATCACTAACAAGGGCATGATGATCCACCTAATTTTCAATTGCTTATGAGATTTTCAAGTTGTCTCGATTGAATATTTTTGCTATAACTTGTTGTCGAGCTATTCTTTTAATGGATAATTTTTGGATGCAAAAACAACAGCTGTTTTTTTATAAAAAAATTATGTTCATTTTAGAAAATTCTAATTTATATTGTTCTTATGAGTTTCTCTATTGGACCTTTAATTCACTTGAAGCCATGGTGCTGCAGGGACCCAAACTGGGCTGATGTAAAGCTTGCACAAGTGAAGTATCTTTTAAAACGAGTTTCACAGTTCCAAGAAGTAGTTTCAAATAAATTTAGCTCTACACCTTCGTGATTGTAGCTGGTGATTTCAATTCTACTCCTGGAGATGAGGTTAGTCTTGATTTTACCTTCTCTCTCTCTCTCTCTGCTTTTTTTTTTTAATTTCAAAAAACATGTGCATAACTTTCATTTGCTCATACCTTGTCTTGAAGTGTTTTTTTCCCCATTTATAAGGAAAGTAGGAGGGTCTAAACCCATCCAAATTTATTGAAAAACAAGAGAGGGAGAGAGAAACCAGTACAAATTATAGGGACACAAACATTAAGGCTGGTGAGGAAGCTTAGATAAAACAAGAACTCTAGTTTGATGATGAATTAGTCCTGTACCAATGCAATGCGTGGGGTATATATAAATGGCTTTTGCTATCATGCTTCTGGCTATACGTAAATGATGCTCTAATTTATAAAAAGTTCAAAAGCATAGGACGGATTTAAACATTACCTTAAATGGATGAGATTGTAGCTGGTTTCTTAAGAAAAAACATTAAGACAAGTTAAATCCTATATAAATATTGGTGTAACAATATTTATAAAGTGAAAAAAATTAAATTTGTCGAGTATAAATAATTTATTTTTTTAAGGCTATCAACATATATTTAGTTTCTCGTAGTCATTCAAAGAAAATAAAATTCATATCAAAATCTATTAATAGTTTGATATAAAAAATTAATAGTTTCCGATTGAAAAAATATTCTTCAGTAGAAAAAAGAAGGATTGGTTAAAATAATTAATAGTTTGGTGTAAAAAATTGACTAAAAATATTCTTCGTGGGAGAAAAGAAAAGTGCTGACTGAAATAAATTAGTAGTTTGATATAAACAAAAATTTTCTACCTAAAAAAAAAGTTCCGTACAAGAAAAAAAGAATCGGTTAAAAAAATCAATAGTTTGATGTAAAACAAAGTTGTTAATTGAAAAAAATATTCACCATTGGTAAAGAGAAAAGAACCAACTAATAAAATTAATATTTGATCAACTAAAAACGTTTAACTAGTTAAAAAAATAATAGTTTGATCAGCCAAAGAAAAATAGAAAAAAGGAAAAAAGAAAAAGAACGGGCTAATAAAAATTAATTGTTTGTTGTAGGAAGTCAACTTAGTGCTAAATAGAGCAGAGTGGAAGAAGCAGATTCATGTAGCCGACCTCATGTAATTGCGAAAAAGCTTAATTGGGTTGAGTTGAATTGAGTTGAGTTTGTTGTATGAAAAAAAAAGGCTTCTAACTGAAAAAAAAAATGCCCATGGAAAAAAAATAGGCTAAAAAATAGTAATTTTATTTAAAGAGTTTCAGATTGGAAAAATAAATTAATAGTTTTTAATTTTAAAAAATGTTTCTTATGGGAAAAAATGAAAATAACTGATTACAGAAAATTAGTAGTTTGATAAAAAAATTTTAGACTAAAAAATATTCTCCATAGAATAAAAAAGAAAAAGAGCCGGCTAAAAAAAAGTAATAGTTTGATATAAAAAAAAATCATGATCGGAAAAAAGCAATGTTCCTTATGGGAAAAGAAGGGAAAGGAACTGGTTAAAAGAAATTAATAGATTGACGTAAACAAATTGTTTTTGATTGGTAAAAATATTCTCAAGGTCAAATTCTATGGTAGAGAAGGCTTTAATAAGAACTTGGCCATGAGAGACCTTACTAAGTATAGCAAAAGAAGGGACCTGTTGATAGAGCAGCACAGACTCTTTTTTTTTTTAATAATTTCACAGAGAGAGAGAGAGAGAGAGAGAGTTGTTATATGATCTATTTGAAGCCGCCATAGGAGAAAAAAGATCAGCTAAACAAATTAATAGTTTGATCAGCTAAAAAAAATTAACCAACTAAAAAAATAAAAGTTTGATCTCCCAAAAATAATAGAAAAAGAAAAAGAAAAAGAACATGCTAAAAAAATTAATGGTTTTATTGTTAAAAAATTGTTCCCTGGGGAAAAAAAAGAAAAAAGAACTAGCAGAAAAAAATAATAGTTTGATGTAAAAAAAGGTTTCGGACTGCAAAAAAGAAAAAGAATTGACTTAAAAAATTAATAATTTGATATAAAAAATAGTTTCTAACTGAAAAAAATGTTTCCCATCGAAACAGGAAAAAAGAATCAGCTAAAAATAATCAATACTTTGACAAGCTAAAAATGTTTAAACTGGCTTAAAAAAAAATTGATTGGCTAAAAAAACAATAGTTTAATATATTCTGAAGACACCACATTATCACCGCACCACATTGCCTTCATTGAGATGGAATGGAAGAAAAGTTCCGTTATTGATTTGCTTCATTCATTAAATGCAGCCTGCACGTGTCATACATGAAGCTGAAGCTGAGAGTTATGTTCTCTCAGCTTGAGCTTTTATACATGGTAATAGAAATGAGGAACAAGGTGAAACTTACAAGGATTTTCCCATAACCCAAGCTTGACTGCAAGACAAATAGATCTTTATCTTTCCTGCACATCTCATGGCTAGCTCTTTGTAGAAAGATTCTCTGGTTCCTTTCTTTCCAGATTGTCCATCAATTGACATGTTGAGGTCATCCCACAGTCTCCACTGTTTGGCTATACGTTTCTTCTCCGAAGCACACAGATTTTAAAGTAGCTGGACGAGGGGTAATGCTCAACTTTTGAAGAAATGAGGTCCAAATTTCCTTGCAAACTGGCATTGTAGAAAGAGGTGGTCACTGTTCTCAACTGCACCATCGTTGAGGACACAAGTACTAGAATTTCAGACCCTTCTCTCTAACTGGTTTCTCTTTGGTGTTTAGTTTGTCCTGTAGGAGGTGGCAGAACACTTGAATTTTTTTAGGTGCCGCCAATTTCCGAAGTGCAAAGAAGGGTGATCACTGATCTCCATCGTTTACAAATGAATAGTATTATTTGCAGGTAAAACTATTCAAATTTCATCCCTTCCACAAAAAAAAATGGCCTCGCTCCGAGGATAGCACCATATTATTGAACGACTTAAGAAGTCCTTGAACTCCCCATAAGCTTTGAGAGAAAGAGGGCCTTGGAGTTTTAAGTATCCATCTTCTCATTCTCTTATTTTATTGAGACTTCACAGTCACCTCTTTTTTTAGGCTCTTTCCATAGATCTTTGGGAATATATGCACCAAAGCCCAGCATTCTGACCAAACATCCTTCCACAATGTTATGTCTTAACCATTGCTGATTTCAAATCTGTGTCTATTCCACAAAGCTAGTAATGTTTTAATGATGTCTTTCCAAATATTGGAAACTGATCTGCTTGATCTTTCCTTGAATGGTCTCAACTTTACTTTCCTATGATGATTCCAAGCCACCTGTGTGCTCCATTGATTCATATCATATCTTAGAAACCTCCATCTGCACTTTGTGAGGAGAGCATCATTCATGTTGGATGAGTCTCTAATTCATGCCCCCTTCATTCTTGTCCTTGCATACTTGTTGGCCCAGATGACAACCCAAGAGGAGGGGAGGGGAGGGGTGAATTGGGTTCTTAAAAATTTCAACACTTAAAAACTATTTCTCAAAGTAATAAATAAGAAAGGATGCAATGAGAGTAGTGCTAAGAATGCAAAGAAGAGTACAAAGGATAGAGTAGAGAGAAAGAGAGACAAGCACGAAAAACACAAGAAATTTATAGTGGTTCGGTGTTAGCTACACCTACATCCACTCTCAAGGAATTCTTGGGTCCACAATATAACCATCCTGATTATAGAAGAGTTGTTTTACAAGCTCACAACTCAAACTTGTTGTTTTACAATAGGATCACAATGAACCCAGCTGGTTTTCACAGGTTCACCAGCACAAAACCTATCACAAGCTTCCTAGCTTGAACAAGGCCAATCCTCTGATTGAACCAATAACCAAATATAGTAGAGAAATGGTTACAATAGAAATAAAGCTCCTCAAATGAGCAAAAAAGGCAATGTAATCAAGATAGAAATAGAAGAGCCTGATTAGAAGATTTCTGAAGTTGAGCTTTTCTTCTTTTCTTCTTTTTCTTTGAAATGATCTTCCTCAAGTTGAGCTTGAGGCTTTGGAAGAATCTTTGATGTAGAGGCTTTTGAAGAACTAGAGCTCTCTTCTTCTCCTTTTGATTTGATGGAAATCCTTCAAAATTGGCTTTCAAATACTTTGGATTTTTCTAAACTCTGTTTCAAATAAAAGCGCTTTCAAATTTGAACTCTATTTTCTTTCTTTTTTCTCTTGTGTTCTTTTTTTGAAATGGTCTCTTGGCCCTTTTATATAATCTCCTCTAAATTCTCTTTTAAATGAAAAACCAATCGTTGAGAATGCTTGAGGATGAGTTTAGCACGGAAAAGGAAAGAGCCGTTGAAATCTGTTGGAGAAATGTCATACTTTGGAGACGTCTATGGCACCTCTGGAATCTGCCTCTGACAGGTTGGAGTCAGCTCTAGAAAACTTGGAGTTGGCTCTAACATAGGATGTGCAAAACAAGAACTTTCACCCGTCGTGGAGTCGGCTTTGGCTTTTCGAGGGGTCGATATCTTTACGTGCGGGAGTCGGCTCTAAGGAATGCGGGAGTCGGCTCTACCAAAGCCCCGAAAAATATACTCTCTGTATAACAGATGGAGTTGGCTCTAATCTCTGCAGGAGTCGGCTCCAGCTCGATGCAGAATTGAGGACTTTCTATCTTTCTTGTGGAGTCGGCTTCGGACTCTGCAGGTGTCGGCTTTACCGCGTGCTGAAAGTGCCAAACTGTTTTGATACACTTCGAAGTCAGCTCCCAGACTTCTGAAGTCGTCTCTAAATGCTGAAACTTGACATTTACACTAGACATAGGGTCAAACTTAATTTTTCTTTAATTTTAATTAATTAAATATTTAAATTCCTGAAATACTTAATCAAAATCATTAGTAATACAAGGAATATACTCATGTGGTTTTTGTTATTCATCAAAATCAATAATTGGATCAACAATCTCCCTTTTTGATGATGACAAAAACACTGAGTATATGCATATATAATTAAAGCATAAACTTCAACTTAAATAACTTTTCAATTAGAATGATAGTAAACAAAATTTCAATATAATTATCTTGAACAATAACTTCATTTCAAATATTTAGCTCAATAGAATTTTATCCAATTCAAATTAATCAATTCAAATTACCAATTCAATAATTCAAATTCGATAAGTTCTAAGCCCCCCCTGAGTAGTTGCTCCCTCTATGTATGTGCATGCTATTTAAACTCAATATGCATATACAAATCTTTTCCTTTTTTGTCATCAACAAAAAAGTTAAGCATAGCGTAGTCCTTGTTCAGGATGAGTTACAAATCAACCAAATTAGAATCAAACATCACAGAATAACTTAAGAAGACAATCATTTCAAAGATATCAAAAAGATTTCATTGAGTCATAAAAACTTCATACATTTCATTGAGTACATAGTGAAGTACAAATGAAGTCAAATATAAAGCAGCAAAATGACATATCTCTCAGTTAATTCCTAAGTACAAGCTAGGATTTTTATTATAACTATGAGATTCTAAAAGTAAACTAAGGTAAATTGCATAGAGTTGAGTTGGATTGGTTGGATTGGCAGGAGAGGAAGGGAACATTCAATTCAGAATCTTAAAAGTCTTTTCAATTCCGCCAAAATCTGTCCCATTCCATCTTTTTGAGTCTTAAGAAATTCATTCAGTAACATTTCAACTTTGGATGCAGCTATATCAATTTTGCCTTGAAGTTCTACTTTACACTTGGAGTAGGTATCTGAGTCATCATCAATACCTCTGATTTTATTAAAAATAACTTGCAACTCTGTTTTCAAACTGTCAGCCGAGGTATTGATTGACTTTTCAATCTTCTTCACTTTCTCATTCAAAATGTAAACCAGTTGCTTTATCCCCAAAAGCTGATCCCGAAAGTTTTCATTAATCCTTTTCTCTTGCTCGGCAAGTGCAGCTTTTATTATTTCTCTGAATTGCTCAACTTTCTCAGCAGTGAAAGTAGAGGAAAGTCTTGTAGATGCTGTCGATAGTGGTGCTGCTGATGAACCGGGTCTCGATGGTGAAAAAGATGGTCCAGAAGCAGATGGTCCAGGTGCAGGTGCTGAAGGCTCGGGGACCTCAATATCATCATCATCATGAGCTCTAGCTTCTCTGATTGGCTTTGGCATATCATCAGGTTTTCGCCTTTGCCATTGTCCATTAATTTTTCAGAAACCTATGCGATGTAGGGTGGAGATATTGTAGTAATATGTATGCCTCAACTTCTTCTATGGCTCATTATCTAAAATATTTACCCTTTGGCTTCTAAAAATTAATGTCAACACCATCCCGTAGGGTAGAGTTGACCTCTTCTTTGTACTAACCTCCGCCATGTAGCTAATCATTATTTTCGCTAGATTTATGGGTTGCCCAGTCAACACACAGTCCATTATAGCTACATCTCTCTCAGATACATATTCAAACCTCCAGTCTTGGGAAAAAGAATCCTACTACAAATGTTGTGTAAAAGCCTCAACTCCAAGCTTAGTTGATTGGCAAAAACATCTTCAAGTTCATTTACTTTCCTTCCTAACATCCTTAACAAAGCATCACTTCTATAAGAGGGATGAGTAGTAGTCAATCCATCAATCCATCTATGGGCATTTCCAAAAGATTTTTCAAAATTTCTGAAGTTACGTGGACTCGGGTTCCTCTTACGTAACTAATCAAACCACCATCTCTCTTCCTACATTATAGTAAAATTCTCTGACTAAAGCTTGGTAGGTAGGAATATCCAACGAACAAACTTTTTTCTAACCCATATTTCTCAATAACCTCCTAATGTCAAAACCTTCGAGATCAAAGAAGTGAAAGTCTACCTTTCTTTCGGTTGTAATTGCTTTTCCAGCCAAGAAATCAATATATGGTGAGGGTGGAGTTGGAATGGCATTTGGAGTGGAGGTAGAAGAAGACGATGGCGTACATGGAGAGGCTTGCCTCGCCGGATGTCGTCGGACCTCCTTCCGATAGTGACAGAGGTTCCAAGGGTAGATGCGCGGCGTTTGGGTACCATAGGAGATCAATGAAGGTTGAAATCAACGATATTTAGAAGTTTGGGAGGAGTGAAAGGGAGTTTAGAAAGATTTGGAGATGATTTGTTTTGGAAAAGAGTTGGCTCAACCCTAGAAATACTGAATGGGGACCACTTAGAGTCGGCTCCCGCAAAGCATGGAGTCAGCTCCGTATCAATAAAATAGTCTGCACTCGAAATAGAGTCGGCTCCTGTAGTAGCTAGAGTCGGCTCTAATAGTAGACAAGAGTTGTAAACTCTCGAGTCGACTCCAACTTTAGTAGAGTCGGCACCATGATAGTTTCAGTGAAAAGCAAGAGTTTCAAAAATCTAAAACTTGTTAAGCCAATCATAAATCTCTAGATAAATTTTTCTTAAAATGTGGGGGACTAAGGAATTCAAATATCTAGATGGTTTTCCTTAGAAACATAAGAAGTTTTCAAGAAAATGGATAGAAATCCAGATAATCATTCTTAGGGGTTTCAAATCTATTCTAATGGATCACAAATACCTTATTCTCCTCTAAGATAACAAAATCTCTATTTACTCAAGGGTTTTGTAAATATATCGGCTAATTGATCTTCAGTACATACATAATCAAGACAAACATCATTGTTA
This sequence comes from Calamus simplicifolius, assembly GCA_900491605.1. Taxonomy (NCBI): domain Eukaryota; kingdom Viridiplantae; phylum Streptophyta; class Magnoliopsida; order Arecales; family Arecaceae; genus Calamus; species Calamus simplicifolius. The sequence goes on from UESW01004405.1 coordinate 734,044, forward strand.
GTAACATGTTCTCTAATGAAATAGTGCCTAACTTATATATATTTAGTTCTAAAATGTTGAATTGGGTTTTAATGAGGTTTATTGCACAAGTATTGTCACACCTTATTGGAATCCTAGCAAGTGTGATGCCATAATCTTAAGTTATCGTTTAATCCAAAGGATTTGAGCACAACTTTTAGCTGCAACATATTCAGCTTTAGCAGTTGATAATGCAACTGGATTTTGCTTTTTGCTAAATCAAGAGATTAAGTTACTGCCTAAGAATTGGCATGCACCACTCATACTTTTCCTATCTAGTTTACAACCAGCAAAATCAGAATCAGAATATGCAATCAAATCAAATGGTGAGTTTTTAGAATACTATAATCCTATATTTTTTGTTCCACTTAAATATCTAAATTTTTTTTACAGCGATTAAGTGAGGTTCTCTAAGATCAGATTGATATCTAGCACATAAGCATACAACAAACATAATATTAGGTCTATTAGTGTTAAATAAAGTAGAGAACCAATCATACCTCTATAAAGCTTTTGATATACTTTTTTACCATCTTATCCTTATCGAGTTTGCATGAAGGACTCATTGGTGTACCAGAGGTTTGACTATTTTTATTTCAAACTTCTTAAGAATTTCCTTCGTGTATTTTGTTTGGTTAATAAAAATTCTCTTTTTCTTGTTTGATTTGAAGTCCAAGGAAAAAATTCAGTTCTCCCATCATTCTCATTTCAAATTCTCTCTGCAGTAGCCTAAAAATCTTGATAAAAAAGATTGTTAGTAGCACCAAATACTATATTATCAACATAGATCTGTACCACTAATAAATCTTTTTTTTTTCTTTTTAAAAATAGGGTTTTATCAACATTACCTCTAGAAAAATTATTTTCAATTAAAAATTTACTAAGTCTATCATATCAAGCTCTAGGTGCCTGCTTTAAACTATAAAGTGCTTTATGCAGTTTAAAAATATGATTTGAAAATTCGTGATCCTCAAAACCAGGTGGTTGTTCAACATAAACTTCTTCATTTATAAAACTATTCAAAAATGCACTTTTTACATCCATATGAAATAAGTTAATGTTCATACAACATGCAAATGCAAACAATAACCTTATGGGTGACTTCTTGAGTTTTCGGTACTAAGGGTGCCATAGAGAGAAAAAAAAGGGAAGGGTGGTAGCTAGAGCCTCTTGTCAAGGATAAGAGGGGTGGCAACTAGAGAGAAGGGCAGAGAATAACAGGGGCGTTTGATTAGTGTTTAAATGTATTTGGCAAAATTTGCAAAGCCTGAGCATGGTCCGATTTTCTTGTCAGATCTCAAAATTTGGGCCTGACCCTTCAGGTTGAAAAGCTCTATGCATGGCTGTCAAGAAATGAGTTGGGATAGGCTATTTTTGCACAGATCTATTTGTAATGCGGCTGATCTAATTCAACAGCATGAATAGTTTTAGTCAAGATCTCTCTCACTGTATTGATAAAATACCGGCGGTATCAAGTTTCAATTTGATATTAACTAAATTAATCCGAACCACCTAGCACCTACCCATACAGCTTGGTACCGAGGGTTAAGAGTGAAAAAGAATAGAATACTGTCTTGATATGGGATGTGTGCCATACTAACTCGTGCTATATGAAACTGGTAACATATTGGTGCAGATTTTCGTATCGATTTTGTAGATGTTAGTTTTAGTTGCTTTTCTAGACTGTCTTTTTGTTAAGTGAATACTCTTAATGCTAATGTGTGGTCTCCTTTTTTTTCTTTGTGTGGCAAAGTCACTTGTGAACCAATATGTGTTATTTAATATGCCTTTGGTTTAAAATGCCTACTTGCATCATCACTTCTTGCACATCTGATAATTTCATCCTTTCCAGGTCTACCGTTACCTTGTATCCGCAAATTCTGATTCAGAGGCACCCAGAATCCAATTGTGCAGTCTTTATGCAACAAATGGAGGAGAGCCGCCATTCACAAACTGCACTCCTGATTTCACTGGAACACTGGATTACATATTCTTGTCAGATATTAGCTATCTGAAACCAGTTAGTCTACTTGAAGTTCCAGGGCCCGAGTCAGCTGACATTATTGGTGGACTACCTAACCACTATCACCCCAGCGATCATTTACCAATTGGTGCTGATTTTGTAGTTCTTCAATCTTCAAACTCTTCAATAATTCCCAAACTGCAGGATGTTGAAGATGGTCTCATTAAAGTTAAAATCGGGGAGCAGGGGAAAGATCAAGATAATTGATAACATGCTGTTTACCTAATTCATTCTAAGTTTTATTTCTCATCCATATCAAATAACTTGTACATGATAGATGCTGTCAACTCAATCTTGATTGTGTTATATTCACATCGACTGAATTCTTTGGAAAAGGCCAGAAAAACTGTAAATGGACACAATCATTTGTAAGCAGATTTTCTTTCACAACAGCATCATCCTTTTGCGGATGACGTTGTCTCCTGAAATATGAGATCTTGAGAGAGCTTGACAATATGCTGAAAATATGAGATTTCTGCCAGCCTCCTCTCGTTTTGGCAGGAGCATTGGATGGACTTGCTCTGCCAGTTTAGATGAAAGGTTTGAAGAGTGATGGACATCTAATGCCATGTTGCATCATTAATGCCAGCTTCTGCTGCGTGCAGATATGTGCATCGCTAAATTGTGAATGAATGCCTGATGGCCCGGAGGCTAGGGCTGGATATGAATCGGATAGTAGTATATCTATATTTGTATCCATAATTTTTAACAGATACAAATACGGATATGGATATTAAATGGATAAAATTCATTTTTACATTTGTTCTAAATGGATACGGGTGTAAATGGATATCAAGCATATCCATATTTATTATATACGGATGCGGATATAAATGGATATTAAGTATATTCATATTTGTTATATACGGATACGGATATAGATACGCAAATCTGAGTTCTCTTTTATTTAGGCTTCTTGAAATTTTCACTGCACATGCTTGCACATCATCCGTCATTTTTCTCTCAATGTATTTAATTGAAACCAAAACATTGAAATTCACTTTGATATGGATACTAAGGTAAAATTGAAAACAAAGGATGAAGATATAATTTTTTGATTAAGTATTCGAATTCGTATCGATATTCGATTAATTTTTTGATTAGATATTGAATCCGTATCTGATTAATTTTTTGATTAGATATCCGTATCCGTATTGATTAATTTTTTAATTAGATATGTATTCGAATTCGATTATATTAGAAAATAAATATCTAAATTTAATATAATTTGAATACGAATGTCGTACGCTATGTTGTGGATGTATTAAGCACTATAGGAGGTAATGATGCAAATTAGCTGGGTCCTACCGTCTCATTAAGCCGAGTTGACGGCTGGTGAGAAAAATATGACCTTCCTTTTATCCTTTACGGTGACTCAAAATGCGAAGAAAGAGTTAATGTCAAAGATTTGGTTTTTTTTTTTACTTTTTAAAGGTCTCTCTTGAGCCATTACAAACCTTTTCCTTGAATGTGGCGGCTGATTTTATGAGATCCATGTCACTGACGTTTACGGGATTTAGAATGACTTTGTACACAGCATAATTCATTAATGGATGTCAATGCATGTTAAATTGTTAAAGGTTATAAAATAATATATGGAGTATGGGTGGTTAGCATTGGTTGGTAGGTTAAATTTTGTTACTTCCTATTTCATTTGTTTCTAATTTTTTATCGTATTTAGCTGAGTTAAAAAAATTAAACTGCATCCAACTTGATTGTTATCTAATTCAATCATTTTGTCAAACATTTTACACATATTTAGTTGTGTTACATATTATCTTCGGCTTTAAGTCTGGGCCTTGCATATTAAATGAATTGATGGATCAAAATACTTGCCTCCTACCAGCACAAGCTCATCCAAAACTGAAAGTTTAATGTATTTTTTTAAAAATACTTGAAATTAAAATTTATATTATCTTGGTGGTCTCTAGTTATTGAATTATGTAATCACATTAGTAAGTAAAATATTTGATGGGATATATAAATTAAAATTTAATTTATTAATTATGATAGTCAACTTAGAGTAGCAATATGAAACATAGAAACACTAATAAAAAACTATGGAGATAGTGGACACTATGATTATAAGAAAAGTAAATATAATATGTTTACAAGAGACAAATGGGTAGGTGAAAGATCTAAAAAATAGAGAATACATAATATAAATTATATTACTAAAAAATAAATATAGAAATGAAATAGGAATAATTAAAGATAAGAATTTTAAGTAATATGTTGTTAAGGTAACTAGGAAAGAAGATCGAATTATATCACTAAAACTTATAATTAAGAATAATATAATTAACATAATTAGTGCATATGCACCACAAGTAGGATTAGACCAACAACTAAGACACAAATTTGAAAAGATATGAAGAAAAGATATATTTGGAAGAAGATTTTAATGGATATGTAGGTAAACAGAGGGATGGATATGAAATGGTATATGGAGGATATGAATTTGAAGATAGAAATGAAGCCGGTGTGAGCTTATTAGATTTTACAGTGCCATATGATCTAACAATACAAATACTTGTTTCAAAAAAAGAGATGAATATTTAATAATATTTAAAAGTGAATCTAATAAAGTTAAATAGACTTTTTCTTAACTGAAAGATAGATAAAATAACATGTAAAAACTGTAAAGTTATTCCAGAAGAAAGTTTAACTTTACAACATAGAATAATTGTAGCAGACATATGGATAAAAATGAAATCTAGATTAAAACGTAAAACTATTAATCCAAAAATTAAATGATAAAATTTGAAAGAGAAAAAATGAAATTATTTAAAGAAAAGTTAGTAAGAGTAATGGCTATAAATATAGATAGTGATCTCAACTTAATATAAAAAAGCAACTAAATACATAAAAAAATAGCAAAAAAAGTTTTAGGAGAATCAAAAAGAGTAGGACTAGTAGGAAAGAAAACTTGATGATGGAATGAGGAAGTTTAAGCTGCCATTAAGCTTAAAAGGATAAACTATAAAATTTGACAAAAGGCTAGGGATAAAGAAAGTCTTAAAAAGTATAGGGATGCAAAGAAGAAGCTAAAAAAGTAACAAACTTAAAGCATATGATGATTTATATAATAGACTAGATACGAAAGAAGGTGAAAAGACTATATATAAATTAGCAAAACTAAGAGAAAAAAAAAAAAGATCTTGATTATATTAAATATATTAAGGATGAAGATGAAAGATTCTTAGTAAAAGAAGAGATAAAAGAATGATGAAAAAGTTATTTTAAAAAATTATTAAATAAAAATAATTTAATAAATTTAAAGATAGAATGATGTGATAATCTAGGAGTAACAAATGAGCATAAATTTTTTCATAGATTTAGCATGTTTGAGGTGCTTTGAGTAAAATAAAAATTGCAAAGACATTAGGATCAGATGCGATCCCTATTGAGGTTTGAAAAGGCTTAGAAGAAATTGGAGTCATGTGGTTAACTAATTTATTTAATAGGATTATAGCAACAAAAGAATGCTGGATAATTAAAGAAAAAGCATATTAATATCCATATAAAAAATAAAGGAGATATTCAAAACTATGCAAATTATAGAGGGATTAAGCTAATGAATCATACAATGAAATTATGGGAGAGAGTTATAGAAAATTGAATAAGAGCTAAAACTTTGGTATCAAATAATCAATTTAGATTTATGCCTGGAAGATCGACTATGAAAGTTATTTATTTATTAAAAAAGATTGATGGAGAGATATAGAGAAAAGAAAAAAGACCTTCATATGGTCTTTATTGATTTAGAGAAAGCATATGATAGAGTACTTAGAAAAATAATATGGTGAGTTTTTTAAAAAAAGGAGTTACCAAAAGGTATATATAATTGATGAAAGATATGTATGATAGAGCAATAACTATTGTTAAAACAACAATAGGAGAAACTAGTAAATTTTTAATTACTGTAGGTTTACATTAAGGATCTGTCTTAAGTCTGTATCTTTTTGTATTAGTTATGGATGAATTAATCAAATATTCAAAATGATATCCCATAGTGTATGTTATTTGCAGATGATATAGTATTGATTAATAAAACTAAATCCAAAGTAAATGCTAAACTAAAGATTTGGAAGCTTTAGAATCTAAAGATTTTAAGATTAGAAAAAATAAAATCGAATACATAAAATATAATTTTAGTGAAAGTAGAAATATAAATGAAGAAATAGTGAAGATTGCAAGACAAGAGCTATCAAGGAGTAAAAAATTTAGGTATTTGGGATCAATTATCCAACAAGAAGGTGAAATAGGCGAAGATGTGAATCATAGTGTTAAAGCAGGATGATTAAGTGAAGGAGTGCTTCGGGAGTATTGTATGATCGGTGCATCCCATTAAATTGAAAGAAAAATTTTATAAATTGCTATTAGGCCAGCTATACTATATGGAACAGAGTGTTGGGCAATATTGAAACAATATGTGAATAAATTAAGTAAAACAAAATACGTATGTTAAGATGGATATGTGGTAAAACTTTAAAAGATAGTATTAAAATAAATATATAAAAGAAATTATATGAGTAGCCTCAATCGAAAATAAAATGAGAGAAAATCGATTATGGTGGTTTGGACATATACAACATAGACATTTAGATGTTCCAGTTAGAAAAAGCGATCTTTTAACAATTCATAGTAAAAATAGAGGTTGAGGTAGACCTAAACTAACATGGATAAAATAATTAAAAAAGATATGACTATTTGTAATTTGAATGTCAACTTGATCCTGAATAGAACAGAGTGAAGGAAGTAGATTCATGTAGCCAACGTTATGTAGTTGGAAAAAGGCTTAGATGATTTGAGTTGAGTTGAGCATCTTAAAATGTGAATATATTCAATTTAGTAGGTTTTTAATTTAAGACATTAAATTTAATATAAATAAATTATATGAATTTAGGTAGAGAAACTTCGCCAAGGTCGATCCCAAGCTTCATTATAAGAGAAGGGCTGCATTAGGTAGCTGACAACTAGCATAAAATTCTATTAGATCTCCTAAAATATAAATCTACTAAATCAAACTATGCGAAGGATTAGAATGTCTTTGTTAAAAGATGCATTACATCTACCTCCGAGTGTTTCAAAAAATAGACAAGGGGCGTTGCACTGGCACTTAGGTGCGGTGCTAAATGAACAAGGGTTCTTGCACTACAGATGAGTGCGGGTAAAGAAATTAGTTTACGATAGTCAGCTTAGAGTAGCAACTTGTAATATAGGAATACTAACAGGTAAAGTAATGAAGATAATGGGCACTATGATTACAAGAAAAATAAATATAATATGCTTACAAAAGACTAAATAGGTAGGTGAAAGATCTAGAGAAATAGAGAATATATGATATAAATTATATTATACTTAAAAATAAAAAAATAGAAATGGAGTAGTAAATTATAGATAAAAATTTTAAGAAATATGTTGTTAAGGTGATTAGGAAAAGAGATCGGATTATATAACTAAAATTTATAATTGAGAATAATATAATTAACATAATTAGTGCATATGTACTATAAGTAGGATTAGATCAATAAACTAAAATATAATTTTGGAAAGATATGGATGAAGTAATGCAAGAAATATCTTAAGGAACAAAGATATATATGGAAAAAAATTTAATGAACATGTAGGTAAACAGAGGGATGGATATGAAATAGTACATGGAGGGTATGGATTTGGAGATAAGAATAAAGTTGGCGTGAGCATATTAGATTTTGCGATGGTGTATGATCTCAAAAAAGCAAACACTTATTTTAAAAATAGAGATGAACATTTAATAATATATAAAAGTAGATCCAATAAAAGTCAAATGAACTTCTTTTAACTAGAAAGATAGATAAAATAACATGCAAAAACTGTAAAGTTATTCTAGAAAAAAGTTTAACTTCATAATATAAGATAATAGTAGCAGATATATGGATAAAAATAAAATTTAAAGTTAAATATAAAATTATTAATTTAAAAATTAAATGATAGAATTTGAAAGGAGAAATTTAAAGAAAAGTTAGTAAAAAAAATGACTACGAATATAGATAGTGATCCCAACTTAATATGAGAAAAACTAATTAAATGCATAAAAAACATAGCAAAAGAGGTTCTAGGAGAATCAAAAGGGGTAGGACTATTAGAAAAAGAAATTTGGTGGTGAAATGAGGAAGTTTAAGTTGCCATCAAGCTTAAAATGATAAACTACAAAATTTGGCAAAAGATTAGGAATGAAGAAAGTCTTAAAAAGTATATGGATGTTAAGAAAGAAGCTAAAAAAATGATAAATAATGCCAAACGTAAAGCTTATGATGATTTATATAATAGACTAAATGTGAAAGAGGGTGAAAAAACTATATATAAACTAGCAAATTTTAAAAAAAAGAAAAGATCTTGATTATATTAAATGTGTTAAAGATGAAGATAAAAGAGTCTTAGTAAAAGAAGAAGAGGTAAAAGAATGATGAAAAAGTTATTATTAAATAAAAATTCATGTTTTAAGGGATCTAACGAAATTTTACATTGGTTGCCAGCTACCTAATGCAATCCTCCTTTTTTACTTGGGCTTAGGATCGGCCTTGGCAGAGTTAAATTATTAAATAAAAATAATTTATAAATTTAAGGATAAAAGGATGTAATAACCTAAGAGTAACAAATGAAAATAATTATTTTATAGATTTAGCATGTTTAAGGTTAAAAATGCTTTGAATAAAATAAAAAAGTAAAGGCATTATAGCCAGATGCGATCCCTATTGAGGTTTGAAAAGGCTTAAAAGAAATTAGAGTCATATGGTTAAGTAATTTATTTAATAGGATTGTAGTAACTAAAAGAATGCTGGATGATTGAAGAAAAAGTATATTATATATATATATATATATATATATATATATATATATATATATATATATATATATATATATATATATATATATAAAGAAGATATTCAAAACGGTGCAAATTATAGAGGGATTAAGTTGATGAGTTATACAATGAGATTATGGGAGAGAGTAATAGAAAATTGAATAAAAGCTGAAACTTCGGTATCAAATAATCAATTTAAATTTATGCCTGAAAGATCGACCATAGAAGCTATTATCTATTAAGGAGATTGATGAAGAGATATAAGCAAAAGAAAAAAGACCTTCATATGGTCTTTATTGATTTATAGAAAGCATATGATAGAATATCTAGAGAAATAATATGATGAATTTTAGAGAAAAAAGGAGTTACCAAAAGGCATATAGAATTGATAAAAGATATGTATGATAGAGCAATAACTATTATTAAAATAACAATAGAAGAAACTAGTGATTTTTAATTATTGTAAGTTTACATTAATGATCTACCTTAAGTTTGTATCTTTTTATACTAGTTATGGATGAATTAAACAAATATATTCAAGATGATATCCTATTGTGTAGGTTATTTACAACGATATAGTGTTGATTAATGAAACTAAATCTGAAGTAAATGTTAAGCTAAAGATTTTGAGAAAAGCTTTAGAATCTAAAGGTTTCAAGATTAGTAAAACTAAAATTGAATACATGAAATATAATTTTAGTAGAAGTAGAAACATAAATGAAGAGATAGTAAAAATTGCAACACAAAAATATCAACGAGTAAAAAATTTAAATATTTGGAATCAATTATCCCATAAAAAGGTGAAATAGGTGAAGATGTGAATCATAAAGTTAAAGTAGGATGAATTAAGTAGAGGAGTACTTTGGGAGTATTGTATGATCTACGCTTCCCATTAAAATTAAAGAAAATTTTTTATTAAACCGCTATTAGGATAGCTATGCTATATGAAACAGAGTGTTAGACAATACTAAGATAACATGTGAATAAATTAAGTATATTAGAAATATGCACGTTAAGATGGATATATGGTAAAACTTTAAAATATAGAATTAAAAATAAATATATACGAGAAGTGATGGAGTAGTCCCAATTGAAGATAAAATGAAAGAAAAATAATTACGGTGATTTAGATATATACAACAAAAAACTTTAGATGTTGGAGAGTGATCTTTTAATAGTTTATGGTACTATAGAGGTAGAGGTAGACCTAAATTAACATGAATAAAAATAATTAAGAAAGATATAATTATTTATAATTGAGTGTCGACTCAGTACTGAATAGAGCAGAGTGGAGGAAGTAGATTCATGTAACCGACCCTATGTAGTCGAAAAAAGGCTTAGATTAGTTAAGTTGAGTTGAGTTGTATATGAATTTATGTAGAGAGAACTTGTCTTTGTTGCACTTAAAAATTCCAATCAAACTTAGATTGGACAATAGTATCTATCAACATTTAAATTTGACCTTAAATACATCAATCGAAGAGGGATGCTTAGATTGTCCAATGCACTTCATGTCATCGGCCAGCTAAGCTGCTAGGTTCAAAGAAGAGCATTAGCAAGGCACTGAGGTTTCCTAAGGCTAAACCTTTTTGATGCTTAAGTTAGAAAAAGAAACAAAGCTTTTAAACTATCTAGGCAAAAATTTCAAGATTTAAGAATCATTTATAATCCCTTACTTGGGTGTAGGACTATTTTTATGGGCATCTTGAGAGAGTCTTAGAGTTGACTTCTCTTACATTGAGGAAAATTAGGAAGGAGAGTAGTTCTTTTTAAATTTGTTTAGCTAGATCTCTACAATGATCAACTCAATATTGTGGATTAGGATGTCACCCCATGAGAGTTGGTGAGATTTTTAGAAGTAGGTGGTGGAGCAATTAGGAAAGGTCGGCCACATCAACACTAAATGTTCTTTTGTATAGATAACCTCTCAGTAATTAATTTTTTATTTTAAGTTTTGAATGGACTAATGCAAAAACACGTTCATTTGATGGATATCAAATGGATTCGAGAGAGAACTAAAGAAAAAGAGGCTAAAGTAGAGTTTGACCCTTGAACTTATGGGGATGTGTTACTTTGGTCTCTGAACTTCAGAAAGTTGCAAAAGTGACCCTGTATTTCCCTCTTTATTTTCTTTTGGTTTCTACCGTTAAACAGAAAAAATGTCATTTGGTTATGTCTAATGTGGCATTCATTGTTGCAAACACAAGTTAAAACTTGTTATCGACCTGTTAACCCCAAAGGGAGATGTCATTTGATTCTAGCCGATGTGGCATCCATTGTGGTAAAAATAAGATAAAACTTATTATTTCCAGTTAACCTGAAAACCAAAAGCTTATTAATTCAAAAAGTTTTTTACCCCTCTTTATCCCTCAGGCTTTGTTTAGATCTTTTGAAGGAAAGGAAAGGAAGAATAAAAAGAAGAAAAAGTGTTGGCCTAGATGGCAACCCAAGAGAGGAAGGGTGAATTGGGTTTTTAAAAAATTTGGCGCTTAAAAATAATTTCACAAAGTGAAAGTGCACAACGATAAATGCAATGAGTGTGATTAAGAATGCAAAATAGAGTATGCAAGATAGAGTAGAGAGAAAGAGAGACAAGTACGATAAACACAAAGATTTATAGTGGTTCGGTGTTAGTTACACCTACATTCACTCCCAAGCAACTCTTGGGCCCACACCATAATCAACGTGATTACAGTTGAGTTGTTTTACAAGCTCACAACCCAAACTTATTGTTTTACAATGGGATCACAACGAACTCAATCGATTTTCACAGGTTCACCAGCACACAACTTATCACAAGCTACCCTAGCTTGCACGAGGCTAATCTGCCTCACTTGATTCAATCACCTAATTGAATCAGTAACCAAATGTAATAAAAGTAAGGTTACAATAGATAGAAAGCTTCTCAAATGAGTAAATAAGCAATATAAATAAGATAGAAATAGAAGAGCCCGATTTAGAAGATTTCTGAAGTTGAGCTTTTCTTCTTCTCTTCTTTTTCTCTTTTCCTCTTAGATGATCTTCTTTAAGATAGGATTGAAGCTTTGGAAGATTCTTTGTTGTAGAGGATGTTGAAAAACTAGGGCTCTTTGCTTTTCTTTTTTATTTGATGAAAATCCTTCAAAGTTGACTTTTGAATGCTTTGGATTTCTCTAAACTCTTTTTTGAACACTTGGGATTTCAAATCTAAACTTTTTCTCTTTGATTTTTTTCTTCTCTGTTCTTTTTTTCAAACAGTTGGAAGCTTTCTTTTATAATTTCCTCTTAATCCATCTTTAGATAAAAACTAGCCATTAAATGTACTTATGGATGTGTTTAGCATAAAAGAGGAAAGAGTCATTGAGGTGTATTGGAAAAAAGATAACTTTTGGAGTTATCTCTGACACTTATGAAATTTGCCTCTGACAGATTAGAGTCAGCTATAATCTTTCTAGGTGTCAGCTCTTAGTTGAAATGCTCAAAATAGTAATATCCGTCCATCGTGAAGTTGGCTCTAACTTTCCATGGGGTCAATACATTGAGTGCTGGAGTCAGCTCTAGGAAATGCGGTAGTCGGCTCTAATTTTGCCTCAAAAAACTAGTCTCTGTTTGTCAATTAGAGTCGGCTCTAATTCCCTTCAGGAGTTGGCTCTAATTTGACGCAGAATGAGGACTTACTGTCTTTCGATTAGAGTCGGCTCTAATCTCTGTAGGAGTCGGCTCTAATCCATGCCGAAAGTGCCAAACTGTTCCAATATGCTCTGGAGTTGACTCTAATCCTTCTAGAGTCAGATCTAATGTCTGAAACTTGACACTTGACACTAGACATAGATTCAAAATCAATTTTTCTTAGATTTTGATTAATTAAACACTTTAAATTCCTGAAACACTTAATCAAAATCATTAGTAACATAAGAGATATACTCATATGATTTTTGTTATACATCAAAATTAATAATTGGATCAACAAAAAGGATGGAAGGAAAAGAAAAGGAAAGGAATGGTTGTTTTCCTTCTTTTATTTGGAAAGGAAGAGAAAAGAAAGGTAATATCAATTATCTTGTTTAGATAGAAAAGGAGGAAAAAGAAGAAGAAGAGTTATGTGATAATTATACCTTTCCAATTCATCGAAATTCATTGTAAGAAATGAGTTCATCCTAATTATAAGCATTTAATGCAATAAGAAACTTTCAGTGCTCTCAATGGATTTGAATGAAAAATCATATTATCATAGTGGGTTTCAATGGATTTCAATGATGATTGGAAGAGGAGATACCTGAGTTGAGATCGGCCTTGAGTTCTTGTGATGTTGCCTCGATGAGTTTTGAGAATTCTAGCGCTCACAGCCGTGGGAATGGAAGAATAAAGAGTAGGTGTTGCCCAGATCTAGCAACCTAAGAGGGAGGGTGAATTGAGTTTCTTAAAATTTAATCGCTATCAAGTATGTGCACTTAAATTTCTTTTACAAATAAATATCATGTAGTGAAGTGAAACTAATATGCAAACAATTACAGAAAAATATCATAATCAAACACACAATATTTATAGTGGTTCGGTGCCAACCCTGCACCTACATACACTCCCCAAGAACACCTTGGGTATTTCACTAATCACCACTAGCCTACCTGGCTAGCAAACTTGTTTCTGAGTACAAGTAAGCCTTACAAATACAAATCCGGATAGACCTCTATCCAATCATATTTCACAACTGTGAAACAAATCAAAGCACAAGTAATAGAGTGTTTAATATAGGATGCTCCTAATAAATGAGTAGATTAAACAATAAAAATATACTAGCAACTTGACGAGCTCAACCCGAAATGGCTTCTTTCTTTAATGACGCAACAGCACAAGTGAAGCCTTCAAGGAAGATTTAAATGCTCTTCAATGAGGGTAGATAGAGCTTTAACACCACTTCAAGAATCAGTAATAAATAAACTCCGGTGGCTTGAAAACAATCAAAGCAATACTCCAATATTTCTCTAAATAAATCTCTTTTTCAAATGATTTTTCTCATGATTTTTCACTGATATTTTTCTTCTTTCTTTTTTTTTTTTTCAAAAATTACTTTTGAAACACTGTTCAACACCTCTATTTATAACAAGAAGGAAAAATATAGCCATTGCATTACCGTTGTGAAATAGAGAAGAAAGAGAGCACCAATCAACATTATCTGCTCCAACAAGTAGAAATGGTGGGAATAAAGTTTGGAACGGTAATAGCCATGAAAACATCTGAATGCCAACAAGAATAGCATCCCAAAACATAAAATGGCAAGCAGAAGGCAAAGGTAGCATGCCAATCTACAAAATTGGCATCCCAATTTTGAAATCCGACATACCAAGAACCAACACTAGCATTCCAATTTTGAGCGGGAGAAATGCCAGTCGAGAGCTTCATAAATCTGGTAGCCCAAACACCAAGAATTGGCATTCCAATTTTGTGCATAAAAAGCCAGGCAAGGTGCCAAGAGAAGAGTCCCAAAAATTGGTAGCCTAATGGTAAAAGTTGGTATTCCAACTTTGAGCATGAAGCAACCAGGCAAAGTGCCAACAGAAGAGTCCCAAAAATTGGCAGCCTAATGGTAGCGATTGGCATTCCAATTTTGAACATGAAGCAACGAGCCAAAAGGCAACAAAATTCCGACATCCCAATCTTCGAAACTAGCAAGCCAGTTTGGAACAAGAAACTTTAGTGAAGTCCAAATAGAAGCCGTTTCAAAACTGGTATGCTAACTTCAACAATAGGTAGTCCTGAAATAAGAGCGAGAAATCCATGTCGTAGGCCAAACGAAATTGGCATGCCAAAACAAAGTTGGCATTACAAGAATAGGCATTAGGGAGCTATAACCAAAGGCAGCATAAATTAGCATTCCAATATATGACATAGCATTCCAAAATAAGCACCGGAAAGCCAATCCGAAAGGCAACAGAAGTTGGGAAACCAATTTAGAAAATCAGCAAGCCATACTAATCGCCAGGGAGGTAATCCGAAAGGCAAACCGAAGGCAATAAAAATTGGTATCTAATCCGAAGGCAACCGGAGATAGATAATTTAACAACAAAATCTGGTATTGATTCAAAATATTATAGAGTTATAAATAAGAACTTGTAAAATAATTGAATCTAGTTTAAAATAATGCAAATATAATAAAACTTGAAAGTTATTTTGTAGAATGAACCATAAGACATGAAACATATGAAAATCGTTCAGTTACTGTAAAACTTAAATTCATTCAAGAAAGATATGATTACTAAAAGCATATTTATATATTACCTATAATACTTATCACTTTGAATCATAATATACCTTGGGCTAGAGTAAGTGTATCCTTTCATGATGAGTAACCTAAAATTGATTGAACTTGATAGAGATGATGTTAGTACAATACTTAATTATGTTGTGTTTTATCAAAATCAATATGAGATCAATAGTAGGGAATGAACCATAAGAATGGAAGAAGAAAGAGTAGGGAATGAAGGAATATTTTGGTCTTTCAAAAAAAAAAAAACATAAACATTTTTTCCTTCCCCACTTTACCCTGCGATTTGGGAGTTAATAAATTTATCCTCGTTGAGAGAGAAACAAGAAAAATCAGTTACTTTCATTATCTTCCCTTTCTTTTTTTCACCTTTCTTTCAAATATAATAATTTATGATCTTTTTTTTCATTTTCTTTTCCTCCCTCCATTCCAAACAATCCCTTGTTCTCTGCGTTAACTATGAACCCCTCCCTCCCGCGTCTTGCCCATAGCTGTTGCCACTCGCTTCCTATGTCCAGTCATTCCCTCTCCTCGATTCCTTCCTTGTCCTCCCTCTCACTGCTGCTCGCCATCGCTTCCCATTGATTCCTTCCGCATTCCGTTGCTCATTGCCACATCTTGCCGATTCCTCTTGCGTTTCATTGCCACCTACCTCCTACTGCTCACTACACTTTCTTTTTTAAGTCAGCAGTTGTTTTCCTTCTCTTGTACTATGTGTCGGCAGGGATCCAACTCATGACATGGGTGCCCCACCACCACCTGATGGGGCCAATAAACCCCATAGGCAATGATAATCTCTCCCAGGCCGAACCCCCCAGTCGGCCACCCAAGCCGGCCCTCTTCAGTCGACCTCGGCCTTCGAAGCTGGCCTCTTCCTGCTTGGCCTCCAAACTTGGCCTCTAGAGTCGGCCTCCTCTGCTTAGCCTCTAGAGCCGGTCTCTTCCTGCCCGGCCATCGGACTCGGCCTTCGGAGTCAACCTCTTCTACTCACCTTTCGTCAACATTAGTGCATTCATCTGCTGCTCCGCATAGAGCAGCTAGGAAATCATGGGCAGACATTGAAGCATGCTCTGAGGATCAAGTTCCACTCATAGTGGGTCAGAAACCCGATGGTCGAGCTATGGCTCAGCTCATGGATATATGGGACCCACGATGGCACTAGGAGCCCTAAAGCCACTTGGGCTCCTGACCACTCACAAGAACCAGGCTCCACTGATCTCTAGCACCAAAGCCAGCTCGGTCATCTACTCGAACATTAGGGGCCCACCACTTCCGAAAGAGACCAACAACACCAACCCTGGTGGCTGGTGGTCCAACCATGGAAGGCATTCGAAGCCACCTACAACCTCGGCTAAATCGGACTGGACCGATGGTCCGATAGAATAGACCGAAGGCCGGCCAGGTTCCTTTAATCCCATAATCTCTGCCACCACATTGGGTCCAAACAACAGAGCTCTTCCACCACCATCACGACGGGTGACAAGGCGATGGACGTGGAGTCCATCATCACCATGTGAGACCCGAAAGCATTCTCCTTTGCCAAGATCAAGCTCGCTGGTCCATGCCCATACTCTGATTCGAGTTGCTGTCTTGAGGGGAAGGAGTTCTACCAGATCCTCTTTACCAACCGCCACCAACTCGACCTCGAATCGGTTTTCATTCGGTCATCTATCTGTGTCCCCGATGTCGAAGGTGAAACCATCGGGCTATCAGAAGTCTCCCTTTCGGCACCTAGCAGCATACATGAATCCAAAAGCACCTTCAGCTGGCCTTCGGATAGGACCTAACTCGGCCACTTGCGCCCCCAGTCAACCTCCTGGGTCGGATCCCGACTCAGCTACCGGACTGTGCCTCTAGTTGCCTTCCGTGGCTCCAAGTTAGTCTTAGCAACCACTTGGGTAGTGCCCTGGCAGCCACGGGATTCATTATGGGGCCCACGTGTCTGGCTTTAGCTCCAGCACTCCACCACTCACCACTGTGCGCACGATTCAGAATAAGACAACAAACGTGTAACATGGGGGACATAGGGACATGTCTGAAAAATAACTGCCCATGCCCCACAGCAACCTGCATCAGCCTGCAGCGGCCACCCACTCTGATGGGATCTGGCCCACCAACTAACTGCAGTCTCCCACATCTAGCAGGACCTGGCCCACCAACCAACTGTGACCTTTCACACATGATGGGACCTGGTCTATCAACCAACTGCGACCTCCCACGCCTGATGGGACATGGCCTACCAGCTCTGACATACAAGGAGGCAAGCCTTACTATTGCTGCCCTTATCGTGCATGCCCTGAGAGGTGGTTACACCTCAAATCTCACAAACGTCAATACAAAGGGTAAGAGGGACCCCTAGACCAGGTAAGAAAAAAGACACTCAAGAAAATAGAGGCTCACACAGAGCACCTCTCTAAGACTCTCGAGCTTTCTCTTAAGCACATAGCTATTACCCAAACCACTTACTTAAGCATCGGAGGGTCTCTTTTGGAATCACTAGCCCTCAAGACTTCTTGCAGGGTCCCAACCAGAGTGAGCTCACTAAAAGATCCTAGGTTCATCGGAGAAGGCGACCAAATGCTCGTGGACGATCGAGAAAGGTGATTTGGTGTCAACAAATTGGCGTGCGCTAGGAAGGGAGACATAGAGAGAGAAGACCTACAGTACTAGGCTACAGATCTCTGTTCCCTTAAACTAACAATGGTGGTGATGCGAGCACAAGAGGCCTCCACTAGTTGCATAGGACAGCCTTCTCAATAGATTGAGCAGCATGAAGCCAGTCTCACTGATCCGTCGCTATCACCACCTCAAGTCATTCAACTAGATCGGCTCGCCACCCTCATTCAGTGAGTCCAGGCGTTGGTGGCAGCAATCTATGAGCTGTAGGAGCAGCACTCTGTGGCCACACAATAGCAGCCCAGGCCTCTCTTGCCTCATGCGGTAGCTACTCGCGCCAGCCATCATTCCATCGACATGAGATCTCCTTGTCGAGAGACTCACCAGAGCACCGACAGAACAGCCATCAAGCTTACCAGTAAGAGCACCACCATGAGGCAACCAGGAGCTTCCGCTCCTCCTAAGGTTGCTGCTCAGGCCAACCATTATTTCACTAGCGGGAGATCTCCCCGCCGGAGACTCACTACCGCCATGCCTCATCGGAGCACCACCAGAGCAGCCATCAAGCTCACCAGTAAGAGCACTGCCCACCTCTAGTTGACATAATTCTCTAGGGGGTAGGTCGCCAATATGCTGAGGTATTCAAATCAGTAGAAGAAGACAAACTCCCCCCTAGACACTTAACAAAGGAGCATATCGACTCGAGGAGCTCAACGGGAGACCCATCCCTCGAACCTGGAATGCGAACAACCTCATCATCCAACTAATTTCACCAGGTGAAGGTCAAACTCTCAACCATGTCAAACGATGCCAGTGGACCTATAGCTAGGAGATGCCGACCTTTCGGCCCTCGATCACTGGAAGACGATAACCCCTTGACTTCATGTCATAAGTTGGACGATTCCAGCAGACCCATAGTGGGGAGATGTTGACCTCTTGGCCCTCGATTGCTGGATGATGATAACTTTTTGACTTTGCATCGATGAGTTCTCTTGGCTCATAGTTGGAAGATGTTAACCTTCTAGCTCATAGATATTGGATGCCCTCTTCCCGACCCAGTGCCAAATGAGTCTGCTTGACTCATAGTTGGAGATGTTGGCCTCCAGACTTATAGTCATCGAATGTTCTGAGCAGGACTCAGCAGCCCTCGAGCATGTCTCAATAGCCCTCGAGCAGGCCTAGAAACCCCTGAGTCGGTCTTAATAGCCCTCGAGCCAGTCTCAGTAGCCCTCGGGTTACCTTCTTCAACCAGCCTTTTGGGTAGGACTCCGATCAACTCAGCACCCAGTTGTGCTTTAAGCTAGCCTCCTGGGTAGGACTCTGACTCAGCCACCCGAGTTGTGCTTCAACTCATCAGCGATCCTCGGATAGGCCTAGAAACCCTCGAGTTGACCTTAACTATCCTCGAGCAGGTCTCAGCAGTTGTAATATCCTGAAAACCTTATAATTTATTGATAATATTAATGATATTTTTTATTTAAAATAAAAGTCAAAGGGTTTCAACTAAGTGTGGGTGTGTAGCTATTTGATAAATATAAAAAGAAGAAATTTATAGAGTTAATGAGTATTTTTTGAGTGCTAATGAGTTTGCTTTAAGAAATTGAGAGATTTGAGTTTTAATAGGCTTAAATCATAAAAAAATCAAGTTTGATTTAAGTTTTGCTATTATATGATGTTTTTAGTAATTAGAGTCGACTCTAATTGGTGTGGAGTCAACTTTGGCACGGTTTTAAACTTCGGCACGCTTTAGAGTTGGCTCCTGTAGAAGGGAGAGTCGACTCTATTGAAAAATAGAAAGTAGCATTTTGGCCTCATATTAGAGCCAACTCTAATCTCTGCAGGAGCTAACTCTAATTTTTGCGGGAGCTGACTCTAAATCTGTTAGAGCCGACTCTAAGGTGGCAGATTTCTTAGGTTAAATCTTAAAATTTTATATTTATTCTGTTTTAAGTCCGATTTGAGTGCCGTTTGAACCGTTGAATTTCTAAAATCAAGCACTTCAAGTTAGTAGAGTATTCTCTTAGAAATATTATATAAAAATATTGATTTAAATAAAAATGATAATTTGGACTATAAATCAATTAAAAAAATGCTATGTCAAGGGCAAAATGGAAAAAGGCTTCAATGCAAATTACTAATATGCTAAGGGCAATTTGAAAAAAAAATCTAAGTGCAAAAATCATGGTTATAAGTGAGCCACATGTTTTTCAAAAAATGTATGTTAAGAGTATTTGAGAGCAAAATGGAAATTTAGCATGCCTTAGCCTCTAAGTTATCCATGACTTGGTTCCCAAGTCACTAGAGAAAAAGGAAAACATGGGTTCAGCCAGAAAAAAAAGAAAGAAAGAGAAAGAAAGAAAAGAGAGAAAGAGGAAGAAGAAGAAAAGGAGAAAGAAAGAGGAAAGAAAAGGAAAGCTTGGGTTTGTGTTTGGCTCTAGGTAAGCTATAGCTTCCCTAGATCTTGCATAACTTTAGATTTTTTTAGATTCTTATATTTTGAGGTAATAGTGAAAGTAATCTTGAGTAGAGAAAGGATGAAAAAAATAATGAGATATTAGAGGTTAGATCATATATGCATGCATGGTTTCATGAAAAAACCTCGTGTGGAGGTAACCCTAATAGCTATCGTATCTGTATGTTGACGTAGGTCAAGAGGGTTATTTCAGGAAGCCAAAATACTGGAGTTGAGTACTAGTTGAGGAGTAACCTGCTAAGGTGAGTGGATTTCTCATCTAGCAATGAGAAGTTAATTTGAGCTAGTATAATGAGATTAATACCTAGTTGTGGTATGTTATATTTAGTAGAGTATTATGTATGTTTTAAATCTAAGAAATGAGAACCTAGTAATGATATTCTGATGCATGAGTTTTGAACATGAGTTTTAAGCACAAAGGAATAAGCATGAGTTTTGATGAGGGCATTGTTGATGTATACATGGCATATTTATGATAAAGCTTTACAAATGGCATATTTTGATGTATGTATCATACTGAGCATCAGACAGCTATGGGGCTAATCATTCTTTAGACTGTACTGTAGCATGAGCATTGCACACTACTATTGAGCGGCACTTCTTGCGATTCGATCGTACGATGAACCCCGCAATCAGCGGTGAGTGCACGCTTGACCAAGCTAGTGGGGCAGGTTGTAAGCAGCCCATGGGGGAATGAATCATAGCTCAGTGGAGCTAGTTACTATATATAGGCCGTGGGGGTAGAAAAAAAACCCAAAGTTTTAGGGTTAAGGAACAAAGCACTTTGTTGGATGAACCGTACGGATAAGGGGTGCTATTTGTGCGGAAATCCTATTGCTAGTCACGCACCCAATGAGAGTATACCTATAAAAGGGTGATTGTAGGATGATACCTCAGAGGCATTACACACATAGCCCAGTATCATGAGATTTAAAAGTATATATGATTTAAAAAGGACCAATGGGCCAAGTAATTATCCCAAGAGAAAAAGTTTACATGAGATGCTAGTGGGCAAACAGATCCCAATGAAAATCTAAGAATTTAATAAAGAAAGTCTAGGCTGTAGGTAAAGAATGCATATCTTCATATTGTAATATAGGGTTTTTATCTTGATGAGTTATCTTTCAGTGAAAAGTTATTGTAGAGTATTTCAGTACTAGTATATTATTTGAAAAATAAGCTACATTTTACTTTATCTGATATCATATTAAAAATATACTTTGAGTTATACAAGCTATAGTATCAGTATATGGTTAAAAATGTGATGTTATGGTTCTCTATTTCTCCATAGTTAGATGGCTATCCAATCACTGAGACTTAGGTCTCATCCCTCTATGATTGATATTTACTTTTAGATCAGTGAGTATTTCTGCCAGGATCAAAGGATAAACAGGACCGGACCCTTAGCTGGTGAAGCTTGCTTGAATGTAAGGGTGTATAGATGATAGCCTTATATATTGAGATAGTATAGGGTGACATTTGTATATTTGTATATGTGTATGCGTACAGTGAGATGTGGTGATATATCAGACTTATTTGGATATGATACAAGACTTATATTTTGGAGAAAATTATGAGCATGATGTATGTACTTATGATTTTGATGTCGATTGTGAAAGTGATCTTGTAAACTGCCTGAGGATGTCATGAAAAATATTATCTGAGTAGGTTGATGCTTAGTGTTGATTTGAGTGATATGCATATATAATTGAGTTGATAATAAAAAGTTTTTAACATGATGTTTTTTGAGTGTCTGCCACTTATGATAATTTGTTGGGTTCTCTAGCTCTTTATGGAGTGCTACATAAAGACTAGTAAAACTATATCTGATTACCACAGGTGTGCAGGTGTGCTATCTGTGGCCCCAGAGTGAAGGGGGAGCTAACAAGTTTTATTATCAGAGCCCTAGGTTATTAGGTCCTAGGGGAATAGTATGAGTATGAGTCTAGGATGATTGAATGATTATGATTATAGATATTGAAAGATGAAACTGATGTAATGAATAATGTCTTGTAGGACGATTACTAAAAGGCATCTAGAGAGACAGAGCAATCCTCAGGAAGGGATAGAAGCAAAGGTCAAAGTAGACCCAGAAGGTCAGTTAGAAGACGTCAAATTGGTAGAATGGCTTCTAGTGATTCACTGAACCAGTATCTAATGAGGCTAGGGTGAGGGCATCTTAGAGTAGATGCTAGAGTCTTCTTCACAGTCTGCTACCCCTGTGCCAGTGGACCCATCTCGGGCATAGACTCAAGGGCCTAGTATGCCAGAGCTGGTAGGCATGATTACTCAGGTTGTGGTAGCAACTGTGGGTGCTAGTTTCAACCTTCTAGCTAAAAATTTAGAGGTTGTAAGGAATGTGGAAAGAGCCAAGAAGTTGGGGGCTCTGGAGTTTCAGGAAACTACTGATCCTATTCAGGCTGAGGCATGGCTGCAGAGGATCGAGAGGATATTTGATGTGATGGGATGCTCTGAGGAGCAGAGGTTGGGTATTGCCACCTTTTTACTGAAGGGTAGAACCCAAAGTTGGTGGAGATCTGTTTGTAGCAGGCAGCCCTAGGGAGTGGAGTTGTCATGGAAAATTTTAGAAGAGAATTTCATCAGCAATATTATTCTGAGATTTATAGGGATCAAAAAAGGAGGGATTTCCTTAGTTGACCTAGGGGAAGCTGTTTGTGGCAGATTATGAAGCCACTTTTGTTGAGTTATCTCAGTTTGCTAGGGCCTTGGTGGCTGATGAGAGGGAGAGGTGCCGACTATTCCAGGATGGATTGAATCTCCCTATTAAAGCCAAGATCCGTATGCAGACCTATAATAGTTATTCTGAGTTGGTGCAGGGAACACTCAAAGCTAAGGAAATTAAAAAAGAATATATGAGTAGGAGCCAGGATATAATGAAAAGAAGTGCTTCTAGTTATCCTTCTGCTCTATGAGGGACTCAGCCATTTAAGAAACCCCAGAGGGTTGGACAATTTTATTCTGATTTTAGAGCCCCTGGTGATGTGGGCAGAGGATTGGTATCTGTGTCAGCATCTAGCTCAACCCAAAGGAAGCCTTATAGGGGTGTGCCTCAGGTTGCCACCAGTAGGTGTCTGGTGATGTAGTGAAGCAGGGTCGTCCTTCTGGTGGAGGAAGAAATATACCTTCATGTAATGTATGTAAAGACTTCATTTGGGAGAGTGTAAGAGGGGCAATAAAGGATGTTATATTTGTGGTGATCTAGGTCACCTGAAGAGAGATTGCCCTAGGAGAGGGCAGCAGGCTGGTGGGCTTCCCCAGGGGCCAGTAGTGCCAAGGGACAGCCTGGTAGGAGGGATGACAGTAGTGTTTTACGGCTTCAGCCAGTTAGGTAGAGCCTAATGTTAATCAACCAGAAGGGTCATCTAGTGTTCCAAGGGCCGAGGCCAGAGTATTTGCTATGACCAGGCAAGAAGCCCAGATTGATCCTGATGTGGTGATAGGTATGCTATCCATCGATAATCATGATGCTTATATTTTGATTGATTCTGAATCTACGAATTCATTCATCTCATGTGAGTTTGCTAAGCATCTAGATAGAGATGTGGGCCAGTTGGGTAGCTAGTTGGTAGTATCTATGCCCGTAGGGAGGCCTTTTATGCAGACCAAGTATAGAGGCTGTGATATTTCTGTGAAGGGTCAGAAATTAGCAATAGATTTGATTCCTTTGAGTTTGAAAGAGTTTGATGCCATCTTGGGGATGGATTGGCTATCTGTGCATAGAGCTAGAGTAGATTAATTGAGGAAGGAGGTGATGTTACAAACTTCTGGTTATAGAGAGGTCTATTTCATTGGTGATAGGAGGGGGTTGCCCTCAGGAGTGATCTCAGCTTTGTCGGCCAATAAATGCTAGCAAAGAGATATGGAGCCTATTTAGCTTGTGTGGTGAGCCTAAAGGGCAATGGTTTAGAGCTGGCAGATATCCCTATGGTAAGAAATTTTTTAGATGTCTTTCCTGAGGAGCTGCCAGGGTTACCTCCTGACAGAGGGTTTGATTTCAGTATAGATCTAGTTCCAGATACTAAACCAATAGCCAGGGCACCTTATAGAATGGCTCCAGCTGAATTGAAAGAATTGAAAAGTGATTTACAGGAATTATTGGATAAAGGGTTTATTAGACCCAGTATATCATCATGGGGTGCACCAGTTGTTTGTGAAGAAAAAGGATGGTACCTTGATGTTATGCATAGACTATAGATAGTTGAACAAGGTAACCATTAGAAACAATTATCCATTGCCGAGAATTGATGATTTGTTTGATCAGCTGTAGAAGGCAGCATATTTTCAAAGATTGATCTGAGATCTGGGTATCATCAATTGAGAATAAAGAATGAGGATATATCTAAAACTGTTTTTAAGACCAGATTGGTCATTATGAGTTCTTGGTGATGCCATTTGGCTTGACAAATGCTCCAGCTGCTTTTATGGGTTTGATGAATCAAGTATTTCAGGAGTATCTAGATAAATTTGTGATAGTATTTATTGATGACATCTTGATTTATTCTAGAAGTGTGAAGAGCATGAGCAGTATCTGAGGATAGTTTTGCAGATATTAAGAGAAAAGCAGTTATATGCAAAGTTTAGTAAAAGTGAATTTTGGCTGGATGAGGTAAAGTTCTTAGGACATGTAGTTTCAGCCAAAGGTATTATGGTAGATCCTCAAAAGATTGAAGCTATAGTGAATTGGGTATCACCTATTAATCAGACTAAGGTGAGGAGTTTCTTGGGGCTAGCAGTATATTATAGAAGATTTATAGAAAATTTCTTAATTTTGGCTTCTCCTATGACTAAGCAGCTTAGAAAGAATATCAAGTTTGATTGGTCTAATGAATGCCAGAAGAGTATGGATGAATTGAAAAAGAGATTAACCTCAGCCCCAATTCTAATACTCCCTGATAGTTCCAGTGATTATGTGATCTATAGTGATGCCTCATTGAAGGGTTTGGGGTGTTTTTAATGCAGAATGAGAAAGTGGTGGCTTATATATCTAAATAGTTAAGATCCCATGAAAAGAATTACCCCACTCATGATTTGGAGTTAGCTGTTATTATATTTGCATTGAAGGTTTGGAGTTACTACTTGTATGGAAGAAGGTGCCAGATATTTACTGATCATAAGAGCTTGAAATATATTCTGACCCAGAAGGAATTGAATTTAAGGCAGAGAAGATGGATCGAATTGATTAAGGATTATGATTGCATTATTGAATATCACCCAGGAAAAGCTAATGTTGTGGTTGATGCCTTGAGTCGGAAGTCTATGGCCATATTGGCTTCTATTAGAACAGTACGGCTACCCTTGATGATTGAGTTAAGGAGGTTAGATGCAGAGTTAGCTATAGAAGAATCGGGAGCCTTATTGGCTACTTTCAAAGTGAGACCCCGGATACTAGAGGAAATATGAGAAGCTCAGCTGCTAGATCCACAGTTGCTTAAATTAGAGATTTAATTCAGAGTGGGTCTCAGTTAGAGTTTTCTGTTAGAGGTGATGGGGTGTTATTATTCAAGGATAGAGTTTGTGTGCCAGCTGTGGAATCAGTGAAGATCATATTTTAAAGGAAGTACATAGATCAGCTTATTCAATGCATCAAGTAGTATTAAGATATATAGAACTATCAAACAGAATTACTGATGGAATGGAATGAAAAAGGAGATAGCTGAGTATGTATCTAAGTGTTTGGTGTGTCAGCAGATTAAGGCTGAACATCAGTGTCCTATTGGCAAGCTTCAGCCTCTGTTTGTGCTAGAGTGGAAATAGGATCATATAACTATGGATTTTGTTGTAGGACTCCCAAAGACAAGAAGGGGCAATGATGCTATATGGGTGATAGTTGATAGATTGACTAAGTCTGCTCATTTTCTACCTTTAAGATTGCCTTTACCTTGGATAGATTAGCAGAATTATATGTGCATGAAATTATGAGTAGGCATGGTGTGCCAATATCAATTGTATCAGACAGAGATCCAAGGTTTACATCTTAATTTTGGGTAAAATTACAGAAAGCTTTGGAGACTAAATTGAGGTTCAATACAACATTTCATCCCCAAACTGATGGTCAATCGGAGAGAACCATCCAGACACTGAAATTATGCTGAGAGCTTATATCATGGAATTTTCTGTTAGATGGGATAATCATCTTCCTTTAGTAGAATTTGCTTACAATAACAGCTACCATTCTAGCTTTGATATGGCACCATATGAGGCCTTATATGGAAGAAAATGTAGAACACCAGTGTGTTGGGATGAGGAGGGAGAGAGGAGGCTGTTAGGCCCCGAGTAGTTAGTACAGCTTACAATAGATCAAGTTAAAATCATAAGAACTAAATTAAAGGTAGCCCAGGATAGACAGAAGAGCTATACAGATAAAAAGCATAGAGAGGTAAAGTTTAAGGTTGGAGATAAAGTCTTTCTGAAGGTATCTCCTTGGCGAGGTATTATGAGATTTGAAAAGAAAGGCAAGTTGAGTCCCAGGTATATTGGACCTTATGAAATTCTGGAAAGAGTTGGGACACTAGCTTATAGATTGGCTTTACCTCTAGAGTTATCTCAGATTCATAATGTATTTCATGTATCAATGCTTAGGAGGTATGTGCCGGATTCCTCTCATGTGATTCAGTCTGAGACTATAGAGTTATAGAAAGATTTATCATTTACAACGGAACCAGTGAAGATCTTGAGCAGGGAGATTAAGCAACTTCACAGTAAAAGAATTTCATTAGTTAAGGTGCAATGGTTAAATCATCAAAAAGAGAAGGCTATGGGAGCAAGAGGATGAGATGAAATTGCCCCAATCTATTTGAAAACATATCTAGCTAAATTTCGAGGACAAAATTTCTTAAGAAGAGGAGAATTGTAACATCCTGAAAACTTTATAATTTATTGGTAATATTAATGACATTTTTATTTGAAATAAAATTCGGAGGGTTTCAATGAAGTGTGGGTGTGTTGGCCATTTGATAAATGTAAAAAGAAGAAATTTATAGAGTAAATGAGTATATTTTTGAGTGCTAATGAGTTTGATTTAAGAAATTGAGATATTTGAGTTTTAATAAGCTTAAATCACAAGAAAAATCAAGTTTGGTTTGAGTTTTTCCATTATATGATATTTTAGTAATTAGAGTCGACTCTAATTGGTGTGGAGTCAACTCTGGCATGGTTTTAAACTTTCGGCATGCTTTAGAGTCGGCTCCTGTAGAAGAAAAAGTTGACTCTATTAGAAAAATAAAAAGTTAGCATTTTGGCCTTATATTAGAGCTGATTCTAATCTCTGCAGGAGCCGACTCTAATTTTTGCGGGAGCCGACTCTAAATCTGTTAGAGCCAACTCTAAGACGACAAATTTCTTAGGTTAAATCTTAAAAATTTCATATTTATTCCGTTTTAAGTCTGATTTGAGTGCCGTTTGAACTGTTGAATTTTTAAAATTGAGCTCTTCAAGTTAATAGAGTCTTCTCTTAGAAATATTATATAAAAATATTAATTTAAATAAAAATTAATAATTTGGGCTATAAATCGATTAAAAATGCTATGTCAGGGGCAAAATGGGAAAAGGCTCTAGTGCAAATTGCTAATTATGCTAAGGATAATTTGGAAAAAAAATCTAAGGGAAAAATATCATGATTATAAGTGAGCCACGTATTTTTCAAAGAACGTGCATTAAGAGTATTTGAGGGAAAAATGAAAATTTGGCATGCCTTAGCCTCTAAGTTATCCATGACTTGGTCCCCAAGTCACTAGAGAAAAAGGGAAACGGTGGGTTTAGCTAGAGAAAAGAAAGAAAGAGAGAAAAAAAGAAAAGAGAGGAAGAGGAAGAAGAAGAAAATGAGAAAGAAAGAGGAAGGAAAAGGGAAGCTTGGGGTTTGTGTTTGGCTCCAGGTAAGCTATAGCTTTCCTAGATCTTGCATGACTTTAGATTTTCTTAGATTCTTATATTTTGAGATACTAGTGGAAGTAATCTTGAGTAGAGAAAGGATGAAAAAAATAATGAGATATTAGAGGTTAGATCATATATGCATGCATGGTTTCGTGGGAAAACCTCATGTGGAAGTAACCCTAATAGCTATCCTATCTATATATTGATGTGGGTCAAGAGGGTTATTTCAGGAGCCAAAATACCGGAGTTGAGTACCAGTTGAGGAGTAACTTACTAAGGTGAGTGGGTTTCTCATCTAGCAATGAAAAATTAATTTGAGCCAGTATAATGAGATTAATACCTAGTTGTGGTATGTTATATTTAGTAGAGCATTATATATTTTTAAATATGAGAAATGAGAACCTAGTATATGATATTCTGATGCATGAGTTTTGAACATGAGTTTTAAGCACAAAGGAATAAGCATGAGTTTTGATGAGGGTATCGTTGATGTATACATGGCATATTTGCATGATAAAGCTTTACAAATGGCATATTTTGATGAATGTATCATACTGAGCATCAGGTAGCTATGGGGCTGATCACCCTTTAGACTATGCTGTAGCATGAGCATTGCACACTACTATTGAGTCAGCACCTTCTTGCAATTCGATCGTACGATGAACCCCGAAATCAGGGGTGAGTGGACGCTTGACTAGGCAGTGGGGCAGGTTGTAAGTAGCCCGTGGGGGCATGAATCATAACTCAGTGAAGCTGGTTACTATATATATAGCCCGTGGGGGTAGAGAAAAAACTCAAGGTTTCAGGATTAAGGAACAAAGCACTTTGCTGGGTGAACCGCATGGGTAAGGGGTGCTAGTCACGCATCCAATGAGAGTACATCTACAGGAGGGCGACTGTAGAATGGTACCTCAGAGGCATTACACACACAACCCTCATAAGATTTAAAAGCATATATTACGATTTAAAAAGGACCAGTGGGTCAAGTAATTATCCCAAGAGGGAAAGTTTACATCAGATGCTAGTGGGCAAACAGATCCCAGTGGAAATCTGAGAATTTAATAAAGAAAGTCTAGGCTGTAGGTAAAGAATGCATATCTTCATATTGTAATACAGGGTTTTTATCTTAATGAGTTATCTTTCAATGAAAGTTATTGTAGAGTATTTCAGTACTGGTATATTATTTGAAGAATAAACTATAGTTTACTTTATCTAATATCGTGTTAAAAATATACTTTGAGTTATACAAGCTATATAGTATCAGCATACAGTTGAAAATGTGATGTTATGGTTCTCTATTTCTCCATAGTTAGATGGCTATCCAATCACTGAGACTTAGGTCTCACCCTTCTATGATTGATATTTACTTTCAGATCAGTGAGTATTTCTACCAGGATCAAAGGATAAGTGGGACCAAACCCTTAACTAGTGAAGCTTGCTTGGATGCAAGGGTGTATAAATAATAGCCTTGTATATTGAGATAGTGTGGGATGACATTTGTATATTTGCATATGTGTATGTATATAGTGAGATGTGGTGATGTATCAGACTTATTTGGATATGAATACAAGACTTATATTTTGGAGAAAATTATGAGCATGATGTATGTACTTATGATTTTGATGTCGATTGTGAATGTGATCTTGTAAACTACCTGAGGATGTCATGAAAAATATTATCTGAGCAGGTTGATGCTTAGTGTTAATTTGAGTGATGTGCATATATAATTGAGTTGATAATAAAAAGTTTTTAACATGATGTGTTTTGAGTGTCTGCCACTTATGATAATTTGTTGGGATTCTCTAACTATTTATGGAGCGCTACAAAAGACTAGTAAAACTATATCCGATTACCACAGGTGTGCAGGTGTGCTGTCTGTGGCCCCAGAGTGAAGGAGGAGCTGACAGTAGCCCTCGGACATGCCCAGAAACTCCAGAACCGATCTCAACAACCCTTGACTTGGCATCAATGATCCTTGGGCAGGCCTTGAAACCCCCGAGTTGACTTCAACTGCCCTCAAGCAGGTCTTAGCAGCCCTCGGGTAGGCCCATAAACCCCCGAAATGGTCTTAGCAGCTCTTGAGTTGGCATCAATGATCCTTGGGCAGGCCCAGAAAACCCCAAGTTGACCTCATATGCCTTCAAGCAGGTTTCAGCAGCCCTCAAGCAGGCCCAAAAATCCTCGAGTCGACCTTAACTGCCCTCGAGCAGGTCTTAGCAACCCTTAGGCAGGCTCAAAATCCCCCGAGCTAGTCTTTATAGCCCTTGAGTCGGCATCAACGATCCTCGGGCAGGCCAAGAAACCCCTGAGTTGACCTTAACTACCCTCGAGCAGGTCTTAGCAGCCCTCAGGCAGACTAGGAAACCTCCGAGCTAGTCTCAACAGCCCTCGAGTCAGCATCAGCGATCCTTGGGCAGGTCTAGAAACCCTCGAGTCAACCTCAACTACCTTCGAGTAGGTCTCAGCAGCCCTTGGGCAGGCCCAGAAAGCCCAGAGCTGGTCCTCCCGCCAACCGCCACCAACTCGACCCCGAATCAGTTTTCGCTCGGTCATCTATTTGTGTCCCTGACGTTGAAGGTGAAACCACTGGGCCATCTGAAGTCTCCCTTTCATCACCTAATAGCATACATGAATCCATAAGCACCTCCAGTTGGCCTCCCAGGTAGGACCCGACTCGACCACCCGGGCAGTGCCCCTAGTTGGCCTCTTGGGTTGGACCCTGGCTTGGCCATTCGGGCAGTGCCCCCAGCTGCCTTCCATGGCTCCAAGTCAGTCATAGCAACCACTCGGGCAGTGCCCCAATGGCTACCTGGGTGGGATTCATTGTGAGGCCCACGTGCTTGGCTCCAATACTCCATCACTCACCACTGTCTGCATGATCCAGAATAGGCAACAGATGTATGATGTAGGGGACATGGGGACATGTCTTGCAAACAACTGCCCATGTCTTGCAGCAACCTACACCATCCTGCAGTAGCCACCCACTCCGATGGGACCTAGCCCACCAGCCAACTGCTGCCTCCCACGTCTGATAGGATTTGGTCCACCAACTAACTGCGACCTTCCATACTTGATGGGATCTAGCCAACCAACCAGCTATAGCCACCCATACTAGATGGGACATAGCCCACCAGCTCTGACGTGCCATAAGGAGGCAATCCTTATTGTTGCTGCCCTTACGGTGCATGCCCTGAGATGTGGTTACACCTCAAATCTTACAAACATCAATAAAATAGATAAGAGGGACTCCTGAACTAGGTAGGAAAAAAGACACCCAAGCAAATAGAGGCTCACACAGAGCACCTGTCTAAAACTCTTGAGTTTTCTCTTAAGCACACAGTTGTTACCCAAACCATTTACTTGAGCGTCGGAGGATCTCTGCCGGAATTACCAGCCTCCAGGACTTCTTGCAAAATCCCAATTGGAGCGGAGCCCATCAAAAGATCCTAGATTCGCTGGAGAAAGCGACCGAACACTCGTGGATGTTCGAGAAAGGTGATTTAGCATCAACACCACCTCCAAAGGATCTTTTGCATACATGAATCCATAAGCACCTCCAGTTGGCCTCCCAGGTAGGACCCGACTCGACCACCCGGGCAGTGCCCCTAGTTGGCCTCTCGGGTTGGACCCTGGCTTGGCCATTCGCGCAGTGCCCCCAGCTGCCTTCCATGGCTCCAAGTCAGTCATAGCAACCACTCGGGCAGTGCCCCAATGGCTACCTGGGTGGGATTCATTGTGAGGCCCATGTGCTTGGCTCCAATACTCCATCACTTGTGGATGTTCAAGAAAGGTGATTTAGCATCAACACCACCTCCAAAGGATCTTTTGCCGAGTATTGTTCTCTATTGATAAGGAACCAGGAGAAGTCTTCAATGGCTGGCTTTATTAAGGGCAGCAGTTGGGGATGAGGCTGGACTCATGATCCCAACGCCGAGGCCTTGAGCGCTGTGAAGGTTGGGGTGGGCTCAACCACTTCCACCCCCCGTCGATTATTTTGCTTCCTTGCCTCTTTTCTATAGAGCAAATAGTCTAATGCTTCCTTGGGAAGCAGAAGGTGGGAGGTGGGCGGCAAGCGATGGGACGTGAAAGAAACCAGCGAGACGCAGTGGTGGGCAAGGGGACACGGAAGGAACCGACGGGACATGACAGCGAATGGCAAAAAGTGAGAGGCAGAAGGAAATCATTTCTTTCTTTGCAGCCTCAGCTGGGAGCTTCGACAACTTCGATCGAGCCTTATTGGCCCACTCTCGAGCTCCTTCAAGCTTGGCAATTTCAGTCCAAAGTCTTAATACTTTTGACTGGGCATTCTCGATCGATTTATTCGCTTGCTCAAGCTCGGCTTGTGTCTTGGCTAACTCTTCAGAGAGTTGGCCGACCAAGCTCTTCCTGCTCCGAAGCTCGATATTCTTCTTCAAAGCTCGAGTGTAGGCCTTCGACACTAAATCAAGGCGGTTGCATATCGCCCTCAAAAGAATTACATTCTACAGCAAAACACAACAAATAAATTTAGGAACAGTTGAACAAAGTAAAAAGAGGAGAAAGCATTCTCATTCTTGCTCACTCGTAAGTAATGGACGGTCACAATCTTTACAAGCTCGGGATTGCTGAAATTAGGCAGGAACTCCATATCCCTTGGAAGGGTTGATCCACCAAACCCGATGGAGATGAAGTCTTCTTTCTCAGGTGCAATCCCGAAAGGACCTTCTTCCCGTTCAAGGGTAGAGTGAAACAGGTTAGCCAAAGTCTCTTCCTCAGCATCAGGGCAGGTCGAATAGGGAACCTCGGCCCGATCAGCTTCCTCAATCGGAGGCTCTTTCTGACCTTTGGTAGCCTGCTCGACCTTCCTTGGTTCTTCGAGGAGAGGCTCTTCAACCAAGGGCACTCCCTAACCCTTGGCGGCTTGCTCCTCTTCCCTCATCTCCTAAAAAAAAGACTCCTTGGTCAAGGGTCCTTCCCGGCCTTCGACTTCTTCAGGGAAAAGCTCCCTAGCGCCCAGAGGAGGAACATCATAGCTGGCTGGTGGTATCCCTTCAAACTCATCCAGCAGCATAGTCACCCTCGGGCTTGGAGCCCTCTTAGCCTCTTCCCTCAAAATCTCCTCGGCCACCGGCTCCTCTTCCCGTGAAGCCAATCTACCTTCCTCCCTTTTCGTTGGCATATCCTCCTTCCTCCTCATCGGTGAAGGAGATTGTCAGCTAAATTTGGTCCTCTTCTTTTTCGAAAGCAGTGAGGGTGAATGAGGCCTCTTCTTGGATCTATGCCTCTTCTCATAGTCGTGCTTATTAGCACTTTTCCTTAGCTCCTCCCTCATCCGAGCTCCAAATTTTGACCTCTCCGCTGCAAATACAGCAAATAAAGATTCAGCCAAGTGTAAACTCGCATAGTTTGACAAACAAAGCATAAGGTTAAAGCCTACCTCGAGGATCAATACTACTAAGCCCGACATTAAAAAGTGCATCCTCGACCAAAAGAATACTGACCGAGAGCACCTTATCATCGAGGAGGATGTCGAGGTCTTATTTTTCTTGCTTCGATAGTGTTAGAGCTTTGTTCGGGTGGAAAAACCTGTCCACAATCGAGGAAAATCGCATTCAGCATCCCATTTGGCGAGAAAGAATCAAGACTTTCATCCTTTTATAAAGGATGGAACCCCCGATATCCTCTTAAAAAACTTTCACAGCCCAATGTAGGGCCAGACAATGTTCTTGGAGAAGACAAGGTTGTAGCATGCCCAGAACAAGGAAACTGTCGCCGTCACCGTCACCCCTACGACCAAGCACATTGAGATAAACCCTACGATGTGGCACCAACTGTTTGATGCCACAATCGTAGGACAGATGCCATAAGAATCTATTATGCCCTTCACCACGAGATGGAGGGGAAGATGGAGACACGCTCAGAAGCACTCTTTATAGAAGAAGATCTTGGACTCCAATCTATCCGAAACCCTCTGCTCAGGACTTGGCACTTGCAGTTTAATGTTTCCAGGGATCCAATACTCATGCCGGATTCTCTTCAAATCCATCGGAGTCATCGTTGAAGCAAAATGAGTCGGGCATTTCATATATTCAAGATGAACAGAAGAGGTGTTGGCCATTGGCTTCTCCAATCAAAGAGTTTTGATCTCACGGAGAAGGGGAAAAGCCAAGAATTTAAAAAGGCATAACCGAAGACACCGCCCACCTCCTTTTAAGCTGCCTTGATAAAAGGGCAAGATATCATCGGCAAAAAATCCTGAGCATCGTGGACCTTCGGATTTAGATGCAGCAAACCCCGGATCCGCCATGTGTCATTCCACTAGTCGTCCTCAGATAGGAACGAAAAGGCTCTCCTCGACCAGTGAGAAGAAATGATGGAATGATGGCTTGGCATTTATGAGGCCATCATGATGCGCCTCTGCAGGTTTAAACCCCACCAATAAAATTGGACCATCATGGACTCTACTCCCTATACCTGAACCTATGCTTCGGACTAGGAAGTAGGGAGCATGTGATGTGGGATAAAATTATTACCGCATCGATTGGCAGATACGGCAGTCAGTAAGACCCATTTGTGGGCTCTGACCCGCTAATTGCCACAATCAGAAAAGGACAAGCTGCACTGCTTGCAATCTTCGAACCTCGGCAGGGCCGAGTCATCTCCGTACCTCGGTCATGATCAAGTCATCTTCGTACATCGGCAAGGCCGAGCCTCATCCTCTCAACGTAAGCGTCGTTGTTGTCCCAAACTACGCTGGGTATCCCAAAGGATAAACCATCCCGATCACAAAGATTTCAGAGTAAACTTTTTAAAATAGAAATAGAAGCCAAATATGGTACTCCATCCATGATCAATGAAATTTTAAATTTTCGATAAGGCATTCATCAGCCTCATCAACCGCCAATCTCCATAACTATGCCCGAGAAATTAGGTAACTACTTATCATCTCGGCCGCGCTCAAACACTAAGTCCCAAGACCCTTCGGGTAAGGCAATTCTAAGCTCAGAAAATCCTTGTAGATGCTATTGCATTTCAGAAACCTTCTCTAGGGCGTCCTTCAACAATCTTCTCCTCTCATCTAATTGCTTTGGATTTTTATTGACTTCGGCATTAGAGGGTCTTCCGCAAGAATAACCATTTACGTTTTCTACATGAGGACTATCTTGCAGATCCGTCAGGATGGAAGAGAGCTATCCAAATCCGATGTGTGTCATCCCTAAGCCGAAGAATCAAAATCCACAGCAACACAGCCCATTATTAAGTTTGTTAGGTCATTGATCAGATTGTTGAGGGTTTAATTAGTAGCTGATTAGTTTCTCTAATTAATGGGTTGGTTCAGAAAGAAGATACCAGCCCCAATGCCAAACTTGGAACACAAAGTTTTGTATTCCCTCATCGACGGAGGGGAACGGGCGATGCAAAGGAATTGCTGGCGGGTCTCGGCCGCCTCTCATGACTCATCGGCATTTAAGAGTTTGCCGAGGCAAGTAGGCGGTGGCTGGGGTGGCGGGGTGGGTCTCGGCCGCCTCTCATAACTCACCGGCATTTAAGAGTTTGCCGAGGCGAGTAGGGGGGGTGGGGTGGTGGAAAGCTGATAACTAGAAATCATGTATCCCCACTGTAATTATTGCGCTCAAGTGACGGGAAACCAATGCCAACGCCACTGTTTATTAATACCGAATAGGAATTGGTACGGCAACATCGTACATCTCTATGGAGGATTGTCAAAATAGATCGGTTAGGGTTCAAATATTAATATATCAATACTAACATTGATTTTTATTTGATAAATACATATATTGATAAGATGTAAAAGTTTATATTTAATACGATTTTTAATAAATATAATGTTAAAAATATAAATACAAAATAAATAAATTAAAAAAAATAAATTTTATGACCGTTAAAATAAATATCATTAGTTATATATATATATATATATATATATATATATATATATCATGATGTATGAGAAGGTGGCAGCAATATAGATATTTGGATATGAATTAAGTAATTATCAATTTATATGATCGATATTTGCTATTCTTTAATGAAGCAAAATATAGGCATCAATGTTATAGATTGGAATATAAAAATGAACCCAGACTTAAATGTATCACAGTATTTAGCATGCAAACAAGTGAAATAAGATATCTATATTTTAAAAAGAAATCGTTATTGTATGAACATACAAGCTTATTTGTGGTTTTCAATTGTGTTCTTATATATATTTTTTGTTTAATTAGGTATATCATTTTAACAAAATTTTTTAATCAAATATATTTTAATGATTATCAATGATACCTTAATGGATCGTATGATGACAATTAATGATAACTTGAATACTTTTCTTTATATTAAGTATATAAATGTTTTTCAATTGAGCATGTCAACCCATAAAAGTTTTCTAATTGAGTCATTTAACTTATAAAAGTTTTCAGTTAAGCATAACTTTTTAAGTTTAGTTAGCATTTTTCGTAAATGCATTGCAAATTAATTAATCAAAAATTTTAATATATAAAATTTCATACACAATAATCCAAAGAAGAAATATTATTAGTTATTATGTGAAAAAAAATCTCATTATAAAAGATTAAGTAGCGAAACAATATATTTCTAATTGCTTGACTAATACTAATAAATTAATAAAAAAATTATACCTCTAGTGCACTTTTTTATTATATTATACATTTTTTAATGCATTACTAATATATCTTTCAATAAAAAAATTATGCCCTCTTTCAATACAGGTTAATATATGACTCCCTAAAGGCCATCTGGCCTTACCACATAAAGCTAATTGTTAAAATGATATCAAGATATTGTTTCTATAATTCTCTGCACACATTCTTCTGTTCTTAATTTAAAAACTTTTATAAATTAATATATTTAATCAAAAAATTTATAAGTTAATATATATACTTAATTGAAAAAAAAAATAAACTCAAGTCATTATTGGCATTCGTTAGATTATCATTGATAATGTACCTTTAAAAACATATTTAATTTAAAAAATAATGGTTCAATTAAAAATTTCAAATAAACTCATGCACTTCTATTGCAATTAGTCATTTTAAAAATGATGCTTTTTATGTTGAACTGGAAATTTAAATGAGAGCGGCCAGAATAGTAGGAAGGGGAGGCTTTGATGACGAGAATGTAGAATTTTTGGTAACCTCATTTATTAGTATAGTAGGTGAAGCTTTCTTCTCTTTCTTCCTTGCATATCAAAACAAATTAATGCATTAAATAATTAATTAATGAATCGGACAAAAATTGCTCATTGTTCATGCATTGCAATAATGCAGCGGAAAATGGAAACGGGGTCACCATCCAAATATATAGTAATATAATCTTAATTTATTGCCGTCACCATCCAAATATACTAATATAATCTTAATTTATTGCCACCTACAAATAATGAAATTTTGTTTTAATAATGGCTAATTACTGTTTCCCAATAAATAGATTATTGACTCTCAATTATGAAGCCCGACGTAAGAGAAGTTCAATTCATTGGATACATAACTTCATATCTGTCATACATTATCTTAGACAAGATTAACTCACTCATCCAATATTAGCCATCTAAATGTATCACCAAATTATTTAGCTGTGATGCTGGTATGCTACTTGCACACAGGAAGTTGGTGCAATCGCAAGACCATCGTAATTCATGAGACTTTGCTGCATGCATATAAAACATCATATGAGATGTTCTCAATTTGACGTAAAATTATTGAGTATGGAAAGAGGATTTGGTTCAAATTGGATGAGGACCAGGTTGAACATGGCCGATAAAAATCCATCTCATATCGTGATGATGGGGGCTTTGTATATGGTAAGAACCTATTAACGTCAAGTTACCTTCCTCTAACGTCGGGAGACAGAGATCCTTTCTGTCGAAGAACTCCTGCAAGAAAATTCCTGAAGATCGGTTACGCTGGTGGGGACCCTTCGATGCTCAAATAAGCGACTTGGGAACAACAAAGAAGAACTAGTAAAAGATAGTTAGAAAACTTGAGTTCTGATCCCTTTCTCGTGGCGAGTGTGGGCTTTTATATGTGGTCATAGGTCCCCTTTTTCCTTTTCAGAAGGTGGCTAATCCCGATGTATTATTGTTCAATAGTGGGCAAGTGACCAGGCTGACATGGACAGATCGTAACCGACACTAGGCATGTTAGAGATATCCCACTCCGCTAGGCTCCTACCAGGTGCGGCGCCGCAGTGGCAGGCGGGCACAGTCGTGTCAGGTGTGCACCGTTGCGGACAGTAGCCACGCGCAGTGGCAGATGGTTAGTGGACCACGTGATCTCTGCAGAAGGTTGGTGGGCCATGTGGCTGTGTCAGATGGCTTGAGATAGTGAGGTCCCGAGATGAGGTCGAGGAGTCCTAAGGTCCAAGGGAACAAGAGGCCCCGAGCCAAAGGGGCTCCGAGTCCGAGGCCAAGGGGACTCCAAGTCCAAAGCCGAGGGGACTCCAAGCTCGAAGCCGAGAGGAGTACAGGCTCGAGGTTGAGGAGGCTCCAGGTCCGAGACCGAGAGGGCCTCGAAGGCCGAAGTTGGGGTTTTCATCCGTTATCATATCGTCAATTTTTACGGAGCTTCATCAGCCACATCAAACTTTATTTAGTGCTTTTGTACATCTAAAAGAAATTAAAAGATATTATTTTCGAAACAGGAGGCATCATAAATAGGCAAAATCCAAGACACTACAGTTACTTCGTGAGTTTGACTTCAAGATCTATTTTATTCCGAACATAAATTACAATCCTGTTCTCGCACCCAGCAGTGGATCTACAATTAATGAGGAATGAGTCAGGTATCAGTCACCATCAATTATTTATTTTTTTGCTGATAAATCTTGATTTATTTATTATTTATTTTAATAATGCAGAGTTAAGACTTAAATCCAAATCCATTAATAGATTGCATTTAGTACGTAGGATAGAATTCAGTAAAAAAGAAAACAAGATAGAATAAAAATTATACTACCTTTATGACATGGGATAACAAATCTGATAAGATAAAAATTATTCTATATTCTCTTCTTGATGTTAGAAAGAATTAGATAAAATTATAATTTTAAATATATATTTTTTAATTCGACGATTATATTCTTTATAAAAATTAGTAGTTGGATATTAGGTGTTTTTGAGCACAAGGATAAAAGAGAAAAAAGTTAAAATGCTAACGATCACTATCAAAATAAAAATAACTGTATTGATCGAATAAATTATCTCTTTTCAATGAAATTAGCAATTTTATATGATAAAATTTTATCTTATTTTTATAGATAACAAATGTGGACTAACTATTTCTTTGGAAAGAAAATAGAGAATGCTATTAATTATAGCCCAGACATGGGATGCAAGTGTTAGGGATGTGACAACCACACCAAACCTAATTAATAAAATCAAGTGCTTAATTAGTAGCGATCGGACAATACTAAGTTCCAATTTTAAATTATCTTGGCACATTTTTGGACTGTTTTTTCCAAGTTACCAATTAATTCGTCTATTACTTTTCAAAAAAAAAAAAAAAATCATTAGCACCCTGTGGAAGAATCATAGGACTACATGTGAAGGAAGCTAGATTTGCTTGATTCATTTATTGATTATTTCTTCTAACAGTTTCCTCTCTCATGCACGCATACACGCATGTTCATAAGTTTGTGTTCATATAAATTGGCCAAAATCCAACTATGGACTAATAAATCATTTGGGTTTAAATTAGGAGTCTAAACACACCTTCAATAAGCTATTATACATCTTTTAGACTGAAACTAAACATCTTTGGTTGGGTTGGTAAGCTTCCTTAATGGACTACCTTGTTCCTACAATTAGTATTTAGGATATAAAGAACCCTATTGACTTATCCAAAAATTAATTAAAAAAATATGTGTTTACAAACATCATACAAAACATTATGATATTGACATACATCATGGCCTATATTAAAAAGTATCCAAATATCGTGTTGTTTATATTTGCAAATTTTATAAAATAGTGTAATATTATAGATGGATAAACCAAACAACTAATTAATTATAGTCAGGTCATAGTTTACTTTGTTTAAGTTTGCGCAAATTTTGAATAGCATTGTTTACTTTTCTTTTCTATCATAAGGAACAAAAGATAATTTTGTCAATCCACTTAATTCAAATTTCTCACAAGAAATAATAATAATAATAATTTTCTAAAAATAGAGTTATAAGTTCTTTAATTTTTTTAAATATATTAAAAATTATAACAATTTTTATTTATATAAGTGGCATTTACATTTATATAATTCATGTAATTTTTTTTAGTTAGAAGAGCTTATAGCTTTACTTAAACAATTATAAGTAAGTAAAATAATTATAAAAAGCTAAAATCCTAGTAAAAGTCATGTTTGTTATCGCTTTTATTTCTTTTTTTATTTTTAAAAGCAAAAAGATAAAATTTGGTGTAAAACATATGTGTCATTATATTATTTTTACTTTTTTAAAATGACTTTTATTATTTATGAAAAAAATGAACATATTTTTTTTACTTTTACTTTTTTGAAATAATTTTTTAGAAATCGAGACTACATTTGGGAAAAGTAAGGACTTGTTTAGTTAAAATTGAATCCGAATCGAATTCCACTAGAATCGGAATTAGAATTAAAATTGCTCATTCTCTTACCCATTTGGTTCATATAAAAATTAGAATTAGACTATGGCTTTTTAATCCTATAAGTAATATAAATTGTATAATATGAAAAGATTAGCAATATATATTAGTATATATAATATTATTATTATTATAATATTATATGTAATATATTAAGATATAATACAGTGTTAATATGTAATTGGCATTATGTAATTATAATATTATATTAATAATATAGCATAAATAATATCATAATATATAGTATATTATTATGATGTAGTCCAACTTCAACTACTTCAAATAGTAGGATCGAGAGAGTGATTAATGCAAATTGAAAATGAAGTAATTCCAGAGCCAAGTTCAAGAGGATGGAAATCAGAACTTTGATGGTTGCTCTTATAGGCCTCCAAGGAAGATGAAATGATACCAATTCTTCTAGATTGATGGCTGCAACTCTTCAAGGATGCAGGCTTTGGAAACGCTCCAACTCTTCAAGGAAGGAGTGAAAACCCTTCTAGATTTCAAAAGGGATGTACTCTTCAAGGTTCAAAGTAATTGTCTTAGACAAGTTTTATTCTTTTTCTGCTTTTCTATTAAAGAGACTTGATGGTCTTTTACAACAAAGCAAAAGGACACCAAAAGACTTAAGTCAAACTTAGAAACTAGAAGCTTAATAAAAGCACAATATTTCTGCTTGTGATTGTTCCAAAAATATGCATGGGAAAGGTGTAGTGCCGTGGAAATGACAAAGTCAAAAACAGAGACTTGGGATGGTTTTGGTCTTGAATGCTGGCTGTATCATTCCTCTTGAATGTTGGCTGCATCATTCCCCCCTTCTTTAGAAGAATTCATCCCTGAATTCGATTCACCATTATTGGAAAAATTGCCAATATAAGGTGTTAAATGCCGGATATTGAACACATCATGTATCTTCATATGGGAAGGAAGCTTTAACTGATATGCATTAGGATTGATGCGCTCAAGTACTTCAAGGGGTCCAAGCTTTCGATTACTAAGTTTGTTGTAGGTTCCAATGGGATGGCGTTTCTCAGGTAAATAAGCCCAAACAAAATCTTCAGGTTCAAAAATGACTTCACATCGTAGCTTATCAACACTCTTTTTATAGGATTCAGCTTTACTCCAGCCATTGGCGCACATCTTTATGAACTACTTTCATTTGAGAAACAATATCATTCACCTTATCAATTGACTTTTCAGCAAAGGGGATAGGTGCTAGATCAAGAGCAGTCTTTGGTTGACGCCCATACACAATCTTAAAAGGCTGTATCCAGTGGTATGATTCACTGAGCAGTTGTATGCAAATTCTCCAAGTGACAGTTATGACTCCAAGAGCGGAGGTTACCATTAATCAAAGTTCTCAATAGATTTCCCAAGGATCGATTGACAACTTCAGTTTGTCCATCCATTTAAGAGTGAAATACTGTACTATATTATAATTTAGTACCAATACTCTTCCATAGTTGTCTCTAGAAGTGGCTGAGAAACTTGGTGTCCCGATCAGAAGTAATGGTCTTAGGAAGGCCA
Source organism: Calamus simplicifolius (assembly GCA_900491605.1). Lineage (NCBI taxonomy): Eukaryota > Viridiplantae > Streptophyta > Magnoliopsida > Arecales > Arecaceae > Calamus > Calamus simplicifolius. Next base: position 776,316 of record UESW01004405.1, read on the forward strand.
TGCAACTCGTATACTTCTTTGAAGAATAATTCAGTAATACATGAGGGATCCATAGTCTTTCGACAAGGAATAAAATGTGCCATTTTTTAAAACCTATCAACAACCACAAAGATTGAATCCATACCTCTCAATGTGCACGGGAGTCCAATGAAAAGTCCATAGAAATATCTTCCCAAGGGGCTTCTGATATCGACAATGGAAAATAAGGACCAGCATTGGTAGCTTGTCCCTTTCCTTCTTGGCAATTTCGACAATTCATCACATGATAGTGTACATCACGTTTCAGATGAGGCCAAAAATATTTTGCTGAAACAAGTTGCATAGTCTTGTCATGCCCAAAACGTCCGTTGTGGTGATTTCATCAATCACCCTTTGTCGAAGAGAACAATTCGGCACACAGAGACGATTTCCTTTAAAAGAAAGCCATCACATAAAGTAAAATTAGCAAGCTTCTTATCTTGTGCATATGAAATGATCATTAAGAAGTAAGGGTCTTCTTGGTACAACTCTTGAAAAGAGTCAAATCCAAGGATAATTGAGCCCATGGTATAAAGCAAGCTCTTCTTTCGGCTAAGAGCATCAGCAACCTGATTTTGAACTCCAGATTTGTGTTTGATGTTGAATGTAAATTCTTGGAGATATTCAGCCCATTTTGCATGCATGGAATTGAGCTTTTTCTAACCTGAAATGTACTTAAGAGCTTCATGGTCAGTGTATAAAATAAACTCTCTATGGATAAGATATTGTCTCTAATGCTCAAGTGTGCGAAATAATGCATAAAACTCCAAATCATAAGTGCTGTAGTGAAGTTTTGCACCATTTAATTTTTCACTAAAGAAGACAATGGATCACCCTCCTTAACTTAGAACTCCTCCTATGCCAATTTCGGATGCATCACAATGCACCTCAAAGACAAGATCAAAGTTAGGTGATGCAAGAACAGGGGCTGTGCTCAACTTTTCTTTAAGATGTTCAAAACTTTGTTGGGCTATTCCTATCCACTCAAAAACTCCTTTCTTCATACAAGAGGTGAGCGGGGCTGCAATGGTGCTAAAATGCGCAATGAATAGCCGATAGAAAGAAGCTAGGCTATGAAAGCTTCGAACTTCATGCACATTTGTTGGAGTCGGCCATTCTTGGATCACCTTAATCTTAGCATCATCAACTGAGAATCCTTCTTTTGAGATGTGAAATCTCAAGAATAAGATTTGTGGCACCATAAAGTAGCTTTTGTCAGGGCTACATACAAATGTTCTTGCTATAATACACGTAACACTTCTTGAAGGTGCTGCAAATGTTCATTAGTAGACTTGCTAAAAATTAAAATATCATTAAAATAAACTACAACAAACTTTCCAAGAAATTGTTTTAAAACTTGAGTCATGAATCTCATGAATGTGGATGGTGCATTTGACAATCCGAATGGCATGACTAGCCACTCAAATAGTCCGTCCTTGGTTTTGAATGCAGTCTTCCATTCATCTCCAGACTTGACTCTGATTTGATGATATCCACTCTTTAAGTCTAGCTTTGAGAAGATGGTTGCACCAGAAAGTTGATCCAAGAGATCATCAAGACGAGGGATAAGGAACCAGTGCTTGATAGTAATCTTGTTAATTGCTCTACTATCAATACACATTCTCCAAGTGCTATTTTTCTTAGGCACCAAGAGGGCTGGAACAACACATGGACTTAGACTTTCTCTTATAAAACCTTTATTCAAGAGTTTCGTGACTTGTCATTGCAGTTCTTCATGTTCAGTTGGACTCATCCGATAATGAGCCAGATTAGGTAGTAGAGTACTAGGCATCAAGTTAATTTCATGCTGAATTTTTCTTATAGGAGGAAGACCATGTGGTAAGTCTGATGGAAACACATCCTTGAACTTTTCCAAAAGAAGCTGAACTTGATGGGATATGGGAGATACGATTTCATTGTCCATGCTAGTTTTGTTAAGTAAAACATACACAATATGAACTCCCTTCGTCGCACCCTTTAGGTCTTTTATTGTGAACAAATTAGGGGATAAGGAATTTTCATTTAGAGTCTTAAAAGGCCTCCCTGCTAGGTGCCAAAGTAATTTTCTTCCCCCCATAAACAAAAGAATAAGTATTACGAAAGCCATCATGGGTAGTCCTTCTGTCAAACTGCCAAGATCGGCTAAGGATAATATGACTAGCATCCATGGGTAGAACATCACACCATATCTTATCAAAATAGATAGAACCAATGAAAAAATTGACAAGGAAACATTTGGAAACTGTTGCCTCATTATCTTTCTTAAGCCAAGACATTTTGTAAGGTGTAGGGTTCTCTTTCAATTCCAGTTTTAGCTTGTTTACCGCCACTTCAGAAATCACATTTTCACAACAACCAAAGTCAATAATTAACTGACATACTTTTCCTGAAATGGTGCAGGCTGAGTGAAAATTATCGGTGCGCAACCATTTATCTCTGGAGTCATCTTTGGGAGTGAGGAAAAATTTTTTTTATCACAAGAAGTTCACCAGAATCACCATGGATTAAGTGCTCATCTTCCTCGGCAACTTCCTGAGCCTTGACTTTCTCCTCAAGTGGTTCTTCCATATATTCAACAGGGTCATCTTCCATCAAGAAGCTTTGCCAGCTGGCCGGTTCTTGTTACTTCGACAATTGTTAGCACGATGACCCATCTCTCCACAGGAATAACAACGTATGCCAGTTGTAGAGCTTTGACTGGTTGTAGCTTCTTGTTTGAAAATGTTAGGCTGAGTAGAAGGCTTGCTTATATTAAATGGTTTTGCTATAGCTTTAGCAACTTTGATGGGGCCGATTGTACTCCTGGTTGCTTGGTTTGGTAAGGTAGGGGGCTGCTGCCTCCTAGAATGAGAACATTCCACTTTGAGAGCCCTTTGATGTGCGTCTCCTATGTCCCAAATATCAAGAACTTCTAAAGCATCTTGGATATGAAGTTGGAGACCATTCAAGTACTTGTTCACAAGCATCTCTTATGAGTCTTGAATGTTGTTGTGAATCACCAACTCAGTGAACTCATTGCTGTATTCATCTACCGTTCGTGTACCTTGCCTCAAGTTTTGGTGCCTTTGGTAAAGCTCTCTCTTGTAACCTTTGGGAAGAAAATACTTTCGAATTTTGTCCTTATTTTTCCTCCAAGAATTGATTGGAGCCTTGCCAATAGATTGGCCAGTTTGCTTCTCACGTCTCCACCAGGCTATGGCTTTGCCTCGGAGGCGCATAGTGATAATGCCAACTTGGCGATCTTCTGGGACATTCCTATACTCAAAAACTTCATTCACAAGTGTTAACCAATCAACAATTTCATCAGCAGAATCAGTACCTGAAAATTCTGGAATGTCTCTCTTGATTTCCTTCTCCCAATCTGGTTCTCGAACTATTTGTGCCCGATATGGAGCATTCCTTCTTGGAGGGTAAGATTGGACACTTTTTGAAGAAGAAGAATCGCCATTGTATTTGTTGGCTATGGCACCGGGTGGAGAATTGTTTGCTTCAACACTCAGACACTGAACTTCTCAAGTCAAATCATCAATCTGTTGTTGCATAGGCTGCTGTAAATTTTCAGCAAGCATGTGTACTTCGTTCAAGGGAATGGCTCTGCCACCTCGACGTCTAGCTTGTCTTGGGGGCATTGTCCTCTCCTCCACAGCTCTGATACCAAATGATGTAGTCCAAATTCAACTACTTCAAACAGTAGGATCGAGAGAGTGATTAATGCAAATTGAAAATGAAGTAATTCCAAAGCCAAAGTTCAAGAGCATCGAAATCAGAACTTCGATAGTTGTTTTTCTAGGCCTCCAAGGAAGATGAAATGACTGCAACTCTTCAAGGATGCAGGCTTTGGAAACGCTCCAACTCTTCAAGGAAGGAGTGAAAACCCTTCTAGATTTTCAAAAGAAGTGAACTCTTTAAGGTTCAAAGTAATTGCTCTTGGACAAATTTCATTCTTTTTCTGCTTTCCTATTACAGAGACTTGATGGTCTTTTATAGACAAAGCAAAAGGACAACAAAAGACTTAAGTCAAACTTAGAAACTAGAAGCTTAATAAAAGCACAATATTTCCAATGCTTGTGACTGTTCCAAAAATATGCATGGTAAAGGTGTAGTACCGTGGAAATGATAGTCAAAAATAGAGACTTGGGATAGCTCTTGGTCTTGAATGCTAGCTGCATCATTCCCCTTGGATGCTGGCTGCATCATATTATTATATAATAATATGTAGTATATTTGATTACATTTGAATCTGGTCAAACCTATTTTTAGTCATCTCCCTCACTCTTAGATTCATAGTTTACATATTGCAAAGATGAAAAAGTAAAAAAGATGGGGTAGCTTTGAGATCCATGTGAATGCAAGGGTAGAAAAGATGATTAGATCCTAAACTTAACTACATTTGAAATATAGTTAAGTCTATCTCTAATAATATAATATACTAACATTATTTATTATGATATTAAATATAATATTGTATTTATAAGATGTGTTCTGTTATGGTTGACTGGAATGGATTTACAATTCCAAGCGGGTGGTCTAGCTTCCAAAACCTTCTAGATTCTAATTTGGATTACAAAGGATCATTCTCGCAAAGATAAAAGTTAGACTCGTGGAAGTGAAAAATGTTGTCCTTCGCTGGGAGATACACCTTGATCAAGTCAGTGTTGTCCTATTCTTGTTGTATCCTGTTATTTCTGCCTCCTTTTCTTCTTGGTTTAAAAGAACTATTAGATATTTTTTATGGGATTACGACTACGGGAGTCGAGCAATCCATACAACTCCATGGCATGATATATGCTTACCGAGACAATATGGTAGACTCGGTATCGATTTCATTTCTTCTTGGTGGCAGATGCTCTTGAGTAAGATTGCTGCGAAGATTGTTTTGCAACCAAATTCTCTTGTATCCAATGGACTCTTCTAAGTATAACTTGGGTAGCAGCTGCCTAGATTGTTATTCTAGAAGGGCTCCATCATTGTTATGGAAGTCTATTTGTAGAGCATTGAATTTTAAGTGGTCTATTGTGGATACTCTGTTTAATCATGATGGTGCATGAATGGTAGCCGGATATCCTAACTAAGATGTTTTATTCTGAGTTGGCCTCGATTATTGCTCGGAGTCCTAAAGGGACCTCTTGATTCGAAGGACATTCTTACATGGGCCAAGGCTATAAGAGGATTGTGTTTGTGAAGTTTGCTCATGCTCATTATCCTATTCTTACTCCCTTTACCTTCTACCGGCAACAAAATTGTGGCCCTTAGATGTATCCCAACATATTTTGTTTTTTATGGCATCTTATTCAGCATAGACTACTTACAGCCTCACTCCTATCATGTAGGATTCAATCCATTATCGCTGCCAATAAGAGATGAGAGTACTCTGGAGTATCTGTTTCTTACTTGGCTCAAATCTCAAAGTTGCACGGACCTTTTGGATTCATTAGCAGAGGTCTCTCTCCTCCATGGATGGTATAATTCAATTTCTATTCAGGCCTTCTCCCTCATGGGACTTGATATAGCCATTAGCGCCATGTAAGCGCTAATGACAGGCTAACGGATGGTAGAAATCAAGACGGTCATGCTTCTCCAAGACGGCCTTCGACAGCCCCCGCGACTCTCCAAGATGGCACTCGACAGCCCCGCTTCTCCAGGGTGGTCTCGATGGCTCCTGCGCTTCTCCAGAGCAGCCTCGACGGCCCCCATGTCTCTCCAAGGCAGCCTTCGATGGCTCCACTTCTTCAAGGCAGCCTCGACAGCCCTCGCTTCTCCAAGGCAGCCTTTGGCGGCCCCACTTCTCCAGGGTGGCCTCGATGGCCCCTGCAACTCTCCAAGGTGGCCTCAACGGCCCCCATGCTTCTTCAGGGCGGCCACAACGGCCCCGCTTCTTCAAAGCGGCCTTCGGCAGCCCCGCTTCTTTAGGGCGGCCTTGACGGCCCTGTGATTCTCCATAGCGGCCTCGACGGCCCCCGCGTCTCTCCAAGGTGGCCTCGATGGCCCTCGCTCGTCCAAGGCGGCCCTTGGTGGCCCCGCTTCTCCAGGGCGGCCTCGACGGCCCCTGCATTTCTTCAAGGTGGCCCTCGGCGGCCCCTCCTCTCCAAGGCGGCCCTGACCTTGACGAGAGTCAACCTTGACTTCATTGACGAGGTGCACGACCGAGCGCGGCTCAGAATGGCCACCTTCCATCAATGAGCGACCAGGTATTACAACGCCCGGGTTTATCCCAAGATATTTCGCCCTGGAGATTTGGTCCTCAGAAAGGCCGAGTGTCCAGGCCAATAGAGGAGGCAAGCTATCTCCAAACTGGGAGGGGCCTTATCGCGTCATCAAAGTCCTTCACCGAGGAGCTTACCGGATCGAAGAACTCGACGGATGGCCCATCCCATGTACCTAAAATGCGGACAACCTTCATCAATATTATCAATGATGTACCCTTTCGGCTAATAATAATAAAAGGAATTCCTAAATATTATGTCTGATTCACCTCTGAAGCTGAGGACCTGACGTCTAAAGGAGCTCGGCGGATACATAGCTAATGGGACACCACTCGGTCCAGCGTGAAGGCGCCTCCAATGCAGTTCAAGACTCTGACAGCTCTGTTACCGTCCAAGTCACCCCTTGGGCCGGAACACAAAACCCCCAAGGCGGTTCTAAAGGAGCTTAGCGGATACACGACTAATGGAATACCACTCGGTCTGGCATGGAGGTGCCCCCGAGGCAGTTCAAGACCCTGACAGCTCCGTTACCATCTGAGTCATTCCATGATCCGGCATACGAAACCCCCAGGGTGGTTCTAAAGGAGCTCGGTGGATACGCAGCTAATGGGACACACCACTTGATCTAGCGTGGAGGTGCCCTCAAGGCGGTTCAAGACCCTGACATCTCCGTTACCATCCAAGTCCCCTTGGGCCAGCACACAAAACCCCTAAGGCAGTTCTAAAAGAGCTTGGCAGATACACGGTTAATGGGACACTACTCGGTCCGACGTGGAGGCACCCCCGAGGCGGTTCAGACCCTAACAGCCCATTACCATCTGGGTTGCCCCTTGGGCCGGCACACGAAACTCTCAAGGCGGTTCTAAAGGAGCTTGCCAGATACGCGGCTAATGGAACACCACTCGGTCCGGCATGAGGTGCCTCCGAGGTGGTTCAAGACCATGATAGGTTTCATTACCATCCGAGTCACCCCTTGGGCCAGCACAAGAAACCCCTAAGGCGGTTATAAAGGAGCTCGATGGATATGCGGCTAATGGGACACCACTCGGTCTGGCATGGAGGCTCTCCCGAGGTGGTTCAAAACCCTGACAGCTCCGTTACCGACCGAGTCACCCCTTAGGCCGGCATACGAAACCCCCAAGGTGGTTCTAAAGGAGCTCGATGGATACGCGGTTAATGGGACACCACTCGATCCGACGTGGAGGTGCCCTCTTTTGGGTTCTGATCATGCAGCAGAAGGTTGGATTTCAAAAAAAAATTTAACCTCGAAACCCTAATCAATCGAAACCTTAGACCCAAGACCCCTTGATTATAATAATTAATTAGTCATAAAATGTA